>JABUQX010057301.1:15000-30000 GCA_015478945.1 Trachelipus rathkii
TCTTCTGATTCTTAATAATTGCTTTAATCTGACTCTGTATCTGACTGAAGAGTATCTCAACAAGGACGGGTTTATATATTATTTCCTTTCGACTTATGCTAAAATTTTGCTCGCGCAAATCTTAGCATAAGTACAAACATAAATTAAAATTTTTTACAAATTATAATGGAGTGCTACATATATATTATATATATATATATATATATATATATATATATAATATATATATATATATATATATATATATATATATATATATTAATATATATATAGTTATATATATATATATAAATATATATAAAAAATATATATATAATATATATATATATATATATATATATATATATACTATATATATATATATATATCTATATATATATATATATATATATAACAGTGGCTAGGCGTGGCATTTTCCAGCAGTCATCGCTTCAGTTCCCGGTTCCCTATTTCGTCATTATATATATATATATATATATATATTTATATATATATATATATATATATATATTATATATATATATATATATATATATATATATATATTATATATATATATATAAAAATATTAATTAAAAAACAATAGTTATATATATACAACCTCCTGTGGCAAACCATTTCAAAAATTAACACCTATTGCTGAAAGAATGCTTTCGTATATTCAAGATGGTAAATGCTTTTTTCTTAATTTCTTGTTATGGCCCGCTTGGTCTCCCGTTCCGTTGCTCTACTATGAAGAATTATTGGTCCTCCGTATTAATAATAGATGTAAAATTTTGTAGACTTGTATCATGTCCCTCTGAGAAATCGCCTTTCTACAGAAAACATTCCTAACTCCTTCAGCCTCTCCTCATAGCTCTTACCCTCAAACCCAGAAATCATCCTTGTTGCTCTACGTTGCACTCTCTCTCTCTCTCTCTTGCATATCTAAGTCTTTTTTTTAAATAAGGGGCCCCAAACTTGTGCACAATACTGTATTATTGGCCTAACATAGTTATTATACAGTTTACTTATTATTCTTTTGCTCTTGTAACAACATTGGGCGATCTATTATGCCCAGCATTCTTAGCTTTTATTCTTGCTTCCAAAACTGATTACCTACTTCCAAATTACTGCTTATAATCACACCTAAAATCTTTTTCTTGGTCACAGACTCAAAACCAATCCCAATTCATTTCGTAGTTAAAACTTTTATTTGAGAAACTTAGGTGAAGAACCTTACATTTTTTACTATTAAAATTTATTTGCCACTTATCTGCCCACCCAAGAAGTTTATCAAGATCATTTTGAATCTTTATGTTGCCATTCTTGTTAATTTGCTTTCAATTTTTTATATTTATATTTTAATTTTATTATTTATTTTGTCAAAATTAATTTTATTTCCATTTAAGTTCTGAGGAGGAGACGTTGTACTAGTCTCGAAACGTAAACTACTGTTTAATTTTTAATATTTTGATTTCCCTATTTAGTTCTTAAGTGGTTTTAAATTGTTTCTTTACATTTTAAGAGTTTGAGCTGTTTTAAAACTCTCTAAAGATTTTTGCATATATATATATATATATATATATATATATATATATATAAATATCTAAATTTAATTATATATATTTATATATATATATATTATATATATATATATATATATATATATATATATATATATATATATATATATATATATATATATATATATATACATCGAAACGCAAGACGAGATTGACAGCAACGAGGTTAACAATCTAATCAACCTGAACATCAACATCCTCAAGCAACTGACAAAAGCGGCAAATAAGAGATTAAAAACCAAAGAGTAGCAACAATTTTTAGACGGAACCAGAGACTTGGTGAAAAAAGCGTAGAAAGGTAAAACTCCCAAGAGCAGCAAGGGAGAAAGTCGCATTATCTAATTTATCAAAGTTATTAGTTGGAAATAAAGAGAGAAGACCCTGGTAGAAACATTACAGAGATGATGAACAATTATAGAATAGGGGATTTGCATATGGTCGTTTCAAAATGATCGGCATTTTCGAACCTTCATAAATTGAGACAGTATAGATGAGGGAGAAGGGAGTTCTATCAAGAACTATATACTCCTACAACCCCTACCGACGTTACAACAATCAGCAAGCAAATTACGCTATCACCCGCTAGATTGTAGATTTTTCTTCCAGTAACCTAGAAAGAGGCTGAAAATGACACCAATACAATGAAGGAATGCAAAGCTCTAGGCCCAGATAGCATTGGAACTGACCTTTTCAGTGATGTCGGGGAACATTGAAATTAGCCGACAATTTTGCAAAGCAAGGCTAAATCACTAGTAAGTGGAACAACACAATCTTAATCCTACTCCCCCAAAAAGGCAACGCAAAATATTTTGCTAATTACTAACGCATCAGCATTCTAAAGTGCGTTTAAAAGACCTTCAACCAAGTAATCACCGATGAGTGAGCAAAACACTAGATGAAGAATATCCCGATGGTAAGGAGTCTTTAGGAAGGGCTATTCTTTTGATTATTAACATATTGTCAACCAATTCGTAAAGAAATATTCTAAATACAACACACCAATTGCACTTGACTTTATTGACTAAAAGAAGACCTCTGACTCCGTAGAAACCAGATCAGTCATCTTCTTCCTCAATTATCGACAGCGCAATTGCTCATTTTACTTCTACATCAAACACCATCCAAAATATCAACAAGGGATGCAGGTCCTTTATACGAATACGAAAAAAGCCCCTCTCCTTTCCTGTATTCAAAAAATCACAAAATTCTTCACAACATAACTCAAAACTTGAATGTTTTTCGCAATCCGGACAAGGGTCAAAGGAAGTCAGCATAGACGGAGAACACTGAGCCATTTGAGGTTTGTCAAGGACCTCCTGCTAATTTCAAACAATCAAGAGAAACTACAAGAAATACAGAGTTTGATGACAAGAGAAAAACTGTCAGTTTCCATATGTACTTCTATAAACGAAAACGAAATACTATACGTAGATATCAGGATCAAATTGAGAACAGACCGTCCAGCAGGATAAGTAGTAACCACCTCGTCTTTTGGGATCAACTTATCTCTAAAACCATCCAAAAAAAAGATTAAGCTCTGAATCAAGCTGAAATAGCTAGTTCCATCTTCAATTTCAAAATAGTCCATGATTATGAAAATAAAGTTTATAACCAATGCAAATAACCAGCAAGTCACATAAGGTTCATAGACATGAAACATGATTAAAAGGTCAACTACAAACGAAGAGCTGTGCAAGGAGCTTAGGAAAATATTACTCCTGGAAATACATGAAGGGTCAAAAAGTGTGCTAGACACAAGGACCAACTATTGTTAGAGACACCCTAAATTAGATTAGTTCATTAAATGAAACTAGGCAGAACATGTAGCAAAAATGAAAGACATCATGATGACTTGCCTCGAGGTTAACCAGTTAGACAACCAGAGAATACAAATGAAGTGAAAGTACGAAGCTGTTGTCAACAAAGAATGCGATGGAAATATTCTTTCAAATCGAACCAAAAATTAAAAGAAAAGAGAAAAAGATATATAAAATGAATAGAAACCGTCTACGTGCAGCAAATGACAATGGATGATAGTTCAGTTCAATGCTAAGGAATATATATATATATATATAATATATATATAATATATAAATATAAATATATATTAGTATTGTTATTATATTATAATATATATATATATATATTATATATATATATATATATATATATATATATATATATATATATAGTTTAAAAGTTGACAGATCAAACAACAAAGTTTTCGTGATTTTTTCTGATATTACCTCTTCCCGTCTGACTACCTATCTCTCTCTCTCTCTTCAGTATATATATATATATATATATATATAATATATATATATATATATATAGTATATGATATATATATTATATATATATTATATATTATATAATATATAATATATATATTATATAATATATATATATATATATATTATGTAAATTTGTTGCGGAGAGGAAGCACGCTGGGACCGAACACTCGTACCCGACTGGAAGGTGCCTCTCTCCACTTATTCTCGTAGAGTCGATGGTCGAAGAAGATTGAATAATTCGGAGGTCAAAAGATATAATAAGAAGTAGATCGTATTAAAGTGATGTTCGATAGATGTGGTTTGAATGTCTAGTAAGCACAGGCAACCAACTTACACCATCAGAGGTGTTACGGAGCAGGTTAGGCTATTTCCGTAACGGAGGGAGATTGTCTCCGGACTCCGTTGGCCTGCTTACTTGGGTGACTATTCAGGGAGGATTGTGAGTTTTTCAAGGGGAATAAACAATTGTGATACACTTTACAGGTCTTAACCCAAATGAAGGGTTTACTTAACTAAAGTGTTTCCGGATCTATCTATCAATGGAGTCTAATCATGTATTTTTCGGTGGAGTCTAATCAGATATTTTTAGCTAGTAAAGAATAAAATTATAATAATAGTTCAATATAGAATCAAAATCTAAGGATATAGACACACTAGAAAAAGTTTATGTTTACTTAATTCGTTCAAAATATATACATGTGGGAGGTTTGTGAACATATAAAGATAACACAATCCACTCCCAACACAACTATAATAAAAGTTATATGAATTGGATTATATAATATATTTTAATTAGGTAAATACATGGGAATTATACTTAAAATCCCATGTATTATGATTATGTACATAAGTTCAGGATCAGATTCAAGAGTGGAAACCAAACGAATCCAAATATCATTCGTGCAATGAAGTAAGGGGAGGAAATAGAAATTCTGACTCAATTATGTCAAATATACTGCACTTAGCTGAGATTGAATGAAGAATGAACCCAACAAATAAAAGAAGAGATTTAAACCAGAGATTAAAATTGAAACCATGAATTGAAATTTGTCCTAAAATTTAAACCAGAAATTGAAACCCTGTCACTTTATCTTCATTTATAACAGTATATTTTACATATAATATTATATGTACTTGATTTCGTTTATTGAACTCACCCTTTCAATGTCCAAGAGGGGCTTGTTCAATTAATTCAATAGTTGCTGGTCCTTTCTGATATTGTTGGTCACGAATGTTATATACTCTTCAATAACTTTTTACAAATGGTTTATTTTATATAATATTATCAATAGATATCAGCATAATTATATCAACAACTAAAAAGAGGAGAACACAATTATAACATTTATAATTTTCTAAGTTTTGGCAATAACTAAAGCAATAATATAGAATATAATACACTCATCGTCCAGGCTGGAGCGTAGTGTCCAGACTGGATCAATGAGAAACCTTAAACTTACAAAACCGTTACTATGGGTTACTTCAGTCGTCAATGGCACAACTATGCACGAATAACATCTCCCTTATATCCTCCCCCGCTAAATCTAAACCCCCACCTCAATTTTCCACGTCGTTCAGAGAAAGACGGGAGTGAAGAGGCGGCCAAGAGCATAGACAGCGTGGAGAAGGACAACCAGGACTCTTAAATATAAATTACAATATAAAAACTTTACAAATTATTATATATATACAAATTATTTATAATTTCTGTGCCTTAGGCAGGGACGAAGGACGAACAGCAGATTCTTTCTCTTCGGGGAACTCCTGTATCAATAGTACAGAAGCCTTTTACTCCATCACCCAGAGTAAGCCTGTACGCAGTACAACCTTAACGCTGGGATCCAGAGCAGACTCATAGTCAAGGGATACATTGAAATGACATTTGCAAGAAGGATGTGGAGGACACGAAGGCACAGACTGGGGCTCACTCAGTGGATAATTTGACTGAGGAGAAGGGATGTAAGGACCACTAGGTTCTTGTACATTCATTAAAGGAAAATAATTTTTACATTGGAAATAAATTGATGGGAAAAATTTTATAACGGGACTGGTTGAACATAAGGGTGAACTTCGGGAATAGTTTCTGCGGGAGATTCATCATGACCAGTATGAAATAAAATTGAGAGGAATCATATAATTTGGATCCATCCTTTTAGTGTATACGAAAGAATGGTCATTAAGGGTCTTCTTTTTTCTCAATATCTGATATTAGGGGTGACTCTACGTACTCCGCCTTTATGAATTCTTTTTATGATGGATTCAATATGTCGTTTCCCTCGGACGATGTTCTTCTCCGGCCATTGGTACTTGTTGAGGTAAGGATACAGGATCATCAAGGGGAGATATATTGAGCATTATAGGTGTATAAATCTTGTAGATGGCGAACATATTTATAGCTGTATTTTAGACTCAGAAGTATTGGTCATGATCCCGGGAATACATTCCACAGACAGATCTCAAAGGTTCATATATATTCACAGTGTTTTGCCCCGATCCTGCATTTTTTTACCATCTTGTCAGGGGCCATATGACTATGGTCTTACAGTTGGTGTCATTAGGGCCGAGACCATTGGTAGGCAAGAGAACTTCAATAGACACTTCTGACGTAACCACAGGCATCCTGAGGAGTTGACTAGTCCGGGTACTCTGGGAACCGACAGAGATTTTTACTTCGGCTATCCACTCTGAAAAGTACAATATATTCGGCAGTAATCGAGTCATGATAGGATTTTATGATAAAAAATAAAAAATGCACAAATATATTCTATTCTAAGGTAATAATTTCAACAATCAGTCAGGAGACGAAATGAATCAGAGTAAACTAACTCATTTCCTCTCTCTCACTTTTCTCAGAGTGGACCCACAATGTTTAAAACGGTCCCACTATAACTCTGAGAAACTGACTAACTATTTAAAACAAAAAGAAAGGGAAGCAAGTACTAAATTCCAATATAGAATTTTAAATTTTTACTTTAGAAGAGTTGGACAAAATATATATTTCAGGGGTTGTCAAAATAACTTTTTATAGCAGCGTATTACGATGATCTCCTTTCCACATAGTAAGAAGAAAGGATCATCAATAATATTTAATTCATCGAAAACTCCTGTACCTCTGCTACCTATGAAACTTTAATTAAAATCATGGCCTATTATATTTTTGTAAAATAAAAACAATATGAGGAAGTCTTTTTCCTTATTCTTTTTATTTTACTTTTAGATATAAATACATTAATTATCAGAGGCAGGTGGTTTTCCATGAATATATATACCATAAGTATATTTTTGTATAAAAATTTCTATTTATACAGTATAATATACACTGTATAAACGCTTTTTGATTGTATTTTGGGTAATGCAATCACACAAGACTTTCTTATCTAGTTTGTAAATTTTTTTAAATTAGTCTGTACTCATACACGAAGAATACATACACACAATAGATCACTTAGGCAAGAACATTTTCTCTAGGAGGGATATTCGTCTCATAATTTGAAATTTGTGACGATCTGACATACTAGTAAGCATTCATCCAAGACCACTTCCATATAGGAAAATGTTTATAGTTTTAAATAAATAGTTAAGAAGGAAGTATATGAAGAGACTAAGAAAGATAGAGAGAAAACTTATCTGGTTCTTAGTTTGAGATAAGTCATTTTGCTCATTATATTAGCTTTTTTTCAATCAGTAGTTGAACAACAGAACTTTAATTAAAGGAAATTGCAGAGCAATCCTTCAAACAGATGAAACAAAGCTAACAAATTTCTGAGCTTATTTATTTCATCTCAGGGAAAGATCAACTTTTCAATTTATAACACAGAGAAGGTTATAAAAGACTGGTACGTCTCCTGTGACGGACATATTCTATGGGGGTAGACATTACATTCGGAAAATTGGGAACCATTCCTCTACTTCTAGTACTGGGAGGAATAGGCAATTGCATTTCCTCCAAGATTTCATCATCTATATGGACCAAAGTCAAATTACTATTATCCAAATGGACGTTAGTGGGATCACCAATTACCTCTCCCACTATTTGAAAAGGGAGAATTCTAGTCTCCGAGACAGGTGAAGAAACCATTTCAGCCGACGGGGATATATTGAAAGACTTACTATTTGGCGGGCTGAAACCATAAAATTCAGTCTTTTGAGAGCTGGAAGAACTATCTAGGGTAAAAAGGTTTGACCCATCGACCGGCAAATCACCCACAACATTTCTCTCTGACAGATCCATAAGGTCATCAGAAGAGACCGAGGGGGAATAGTTAGGTCTATCCATAAAAAAGGACGGGGGATCCGTTAAATTCAACCCAGATGTTTCCAGATTAGTATTTTCCAACTGCTGTGCGTGTGAAACTATAAGATCTTCATTATTATTAGTTAACCTTACAGGAGAAAGGATAGAAGGGTATTTAAATTTACTAGGGTATTCATGAGAATACATATCAATATAATCTAAAACAGGGGTAAGTATCTCGTCCTGGTTGACCTCCAGGGTACTACCATGGCTCTTAGGAGAACTAGTCGGAATATTTATTAAATCTGTCTCGGATAAACTAGAATCGGAATCTATCTCAGGTAAACTAGAATGGTTAGAATTAGATTCGTCCGAAGAATGGATAGGTGAAATGGGAATTACGAGAGGAGGCAGCAAGAATTTAACCCCTTTGTGACCTGAAGATTGTAAGTATGTTGAAGACAACCGAGGATCTAACTCCTCCATACTAATGTTAAAGTTTTCCCTTTGATCCCAAGAAGTGGGCTCTATTACAGGAGTTAAATTGGGCAGTTGAATATAGTCACTTAAAGAGATAGGATTAAAAGTTAAGAATCCCTCAAAATCAGCTTCCTCCTCCAGGGAATCATCGATATTAGTGAACAAGGAGGTATCGGCGATAGACTCTGACTCATAAGAATTAGCTGAATCAGTCTCAGACTCAAGATCGCTGGATTCAGGAGGATTTTCATCATCCCCATCCAACAAACTCTCCTCGTCCGAGAAAAATGCATCACTAATTTCTTTATTTCGAGTCAGGTATTTTCGCAAATAACCCGGAATCTCAATCCATTCCCTTAAGTGTGAAAAATGGACTTTTTGAGTTCTACTGGGGGGATTGGTATTCCGTTGGATGACATATGCCACCCTATTCGGGTTCACGTCAACAACGGTAAAGGGTCCTTCCCACTTATGATGAAATTTAAGAGCAGTGCTTGGCCCAGTTCGTATTACTTTACGAGCTACTTTTTGACCGACCTTGAAAGGTTTAAAGTTGACACTGCCCTCTTTCCAATATTGGGGAAAAGTATGCACTGGAGTATGGGATTTTTGTAATAGATAATCTGAAGGGGACATGTCCAAGGCACTATAACTTCTAAGATCTTCATTATTATTATAAATTAATATGGAGGAAGACAATTCTTCATCCCAAGTAGCGGGTTGTTCCAGAACCAAACATTTCAGTAGTTGAATCAAACTCCGGTTAAATCGCTCTGAGACACCGTTACTCGAGGGATGAAGGGGAGATATTCTCACATGTTTAATGTTGTGTTTTTGTAACACCTGTTGGAATACCTGGGAAGTAAATTCAGTTCCATTATCAGTTAAAATACGATTTGGAACTTTAGGAAGGAAAGGGAGAACTTGGTGTTCCAGTTTCCGAGAGACGGTCAAGCTGGACTTGTCGGCAATGGGGACTACAGACACCCATTTAGAATAATGATCAATAAAGATCATGCAATATTTATTTCCTTTAAAAGTTTTAGGGAATTGAATCAAATCCATGGCACATAAATCGAAGGGATAGTTGGCCAAGATTTTCAACATGGGGGGAGTAATATTGGAAGAAAAGTTTTTCTGCATCTGGCAAACAGGGCAACACCGCACTACATCTGAAATTACCTGGTTGACCCTAGGATGCCAAAAATGCTTATATACTAACTGAAGCAGCTTGTTCCGGCCTATGTGGGCACAGGATACATGGAGGCCCAAAACTATGTGCATTAGTAAGTCCAAAGAAATCGCGTATAACAGATCCCCAGACGTAGTTCGGTAATACAAAATGTCATTTTCCAAGATCATTTGGTTAGAATGACTTTTGTATGGTTTGGGTACTTGTTGCCAATTTATATTGTTAACATTTTTCTTAAAACCCTTCAATAAGTAACGAAGAGTACGATCATTATTTTGGTCGTATATAATATCTGTATCGTTAATATTAGTATTAACTACTGATATGTTTTTCACCTGTATGGTGGAAGATTTCAAAGTGGACCGGGTACAAGTTGAAATGCCCTCGGCTACCACAGTTAATTTTTTCCCTTGAAGATGAATCAGTTGCTTCCGGGACATGTCCGGTAATAGGTGGTTATCCCTCAGAGCACAAGTACCAAGTATCAATGGGTTATCTACCATGTATTCCTGTGGAACTATAAAGAAGGCTGAAGGATGAGTTTCAAAACCCATGTTAAACCTCAGGATTAGGTTTACATAATGAACAATGGGAATCCTTTCTTTGTTTCCGAACCCACTAATAGCCTTCACTCCTATGTCTTGTGAATTTAAAAGCTCCTTGGACTTCCCTAGTAGAGGGACAATCTCAGAACTTATCAAATTTACTCCCGCCCCACTATCTACAAGGCAATCATAAATGGGAGCATCATGATCGTCCAACTTGACACAGACGACCAATGGGTCTATATCAGCCTGACACAAGTTAATGGCGACGACCATGTCCTCACTAGCATAGGAACAAAGGGGATACGAAACTTTACTCATGTGATTCTTTCCACCATGTTTAAGAGAAGGATCATCAAGGTTTTTCGCAGAGTCATTCACAATGTCCTTTTCCACAGAGTGACTCAAATCTGCGGGGACTATTCGTTTAACTGTTTTTCCTGGTGAACTTCAGCAAACCCCCCTTTGCACCGACCCTCATAATGAGATACATTGCAGTACTCACAGGGATCCAAAAATAGACGTTGGGGAAGCGGCTTCTCAGTTGGTTTAGCCATTATTACATTTTCTGGGGCTTCAGGGAGATAAGATGTTCTCGAATATACCTTCTTTACAGCTCCTTGAAGGTATTCTTTAGGCGGAGTTCGATCAGGATTACTGGATCTGGGAGGTGTGCGTTGAGTACACCTCATTCCCGCGTGAGGACCTCTACAAAAGGGACACACTACTTTTCGGTTATTTACGGGAGATGATGGAGGGGAATTCCTAGCTCGACATTCGGTATTTAGATGGCCGGTTTTCTTGCAGTAGCTACAGACTCCAAGGTACTTATAGCAATCCTGCATTTCGTGTCCTCTCTTCTCACAGTAATCACAGAGGAGATTCCTTCGATCCTCAGATCCGGACCGAACATTTCGAGTTACGCTGCGAGTATTAGTAGTCCTGACACGGTCCTCGTTCCGGGGTGAACTACGAACCGTGTTATGGAAAGAACGACTGTAGCTATTTCTTTCCGGAGGACTACGTTGACTGACATTGGTATGGCGATGGTTAGTTTTTACTGATGACTTAGTTTTTCGTTGTTCGACTTTTTTCCGTAGAACATCAGTCCATCCAGGAAGGGTAGTATTGATTTGTACTACTGACTCCAATGATTCGTTTAGATCAACCTCCCGGTCAGATCGGGAATAATTTGATGGGTCGTTCTCAAGAGGTATTGATTGGGACATGGAATTTGGAAAAGCAGTATTCTCACTGTCCAAAGAGTCTGCAAAATTCACAATATTCTCCCAAGAAGCTCTACTATACCCGTCCAACTCCATCATTTTTATATATTGACGGACGAATGTTTCAATAAATGGAGGCAAACTACAAAGGAAAGCTATTCTAAGGGAATCATGATCTCTCATATCGTATCTAGGATATGCTTGACTAGCCAGGCGTTCCAACCGAAGGGCAAACATTTTAATGCTCTCATTGGGATATCGGTGAGCAGCATGATACTTCTGTATCCTATATTCTTTCTTCTTACGTTCCTCATCTCGATACCAGCATACAAGATTATCCCGTACAGAGAAGTATTCACGGTTATCTTTTATTATTTCTCGGTATATGTGAAGAAATTTGCCTTCTAGCTGTCGTCCTAGCAGTCTCAACCATTGGTGATGGGCATTTGGATAATTAAGGCTACAGTACGCCTCAAAATCAGCCAAATAGACTAAGAGATCTTGTTCTGATTCATATTTAAATTTTCCAGGGTCCACAACCTTAAGTTTTTGAGAGTTCTTGAGCAACTGTGTAAGGAGTACAATGGCCTCCTCCAGCATGTCAAGTCTCTGTTTCATTTGTGGCCCTGAATACATAGAAGGTTCATTTGTATCGGGAATACGACGTTCATATTGTCGTTGTGGTAATCCTTGTGGAAAACAACCAGAATACGACTGAGGGTCAATAGACATCTGGTGCTCCGGATACTGATTTACGGGAATTTGTTCTCGGTGGGGTTGTAGCAACCTATTATATTTCTCGGAGAAGTCAGATTCTCCTCTATTTATTGGGGACAAAGATTCTCTAGTGCCTCTACCCATGTCTGGATTTCTAAAGAGAGACTTAGGTTGGTTGAAGTAATTTACTGGGGGTATAGCATTATGAAGAAGACTGGGATTAGGCTGAAGTTTAGGATTAGGAAGAAGTTTAGGGTTAGGAATAAGGTTAGGATTAGGAATAAGATTAGGATTAGGAATAAGATTAGGATTAGGAATAAGATTAGGATTAGGAATAAGATTAGGATTAGGAATAAGATTAGGATTAGGAAGAAAATGATTTTTGGGAGTTTCCACATAACTCGGTGGATTATGAGGAAAAGGTTTGGATCGTGGTTGAAATTGGGAAACTAAGGAAGGTTTATACTCACGATCATAGAAAGAAGTGGTATTTTTAGGCATTTGCAATTTATGTGCATCAAGGTCAGAGGTTATAACTGACCGTTGAGCCGGGAAATCGTCTGTGTTCAACCTGGACTGACCTCAACATTATATTTCTTGGGTCCATTGCTTTTCTAAGTTTAGATTAAGCAAGGCAATCCATTTCGGGACTGATCCATTTCGGACTGATTAAAAGGTTTGTCAGATTTGGAAACCAAGGGTGTGTCAGAGTTGGTGACTTCTACCCCGTCTTTAATTTCATCATTCACTCCTACATTCATTCCTACATTCAATTCTAATTGATGTTTATTTTGATCATCACGCAGACGCTGTTCTACACGCGGATCCAGAGCAACAGCTGCAAGAGATGGATCAAAGTCCAAATCCTCTTGATTATCAGAAGCTGTGCTTGTTTCCAAGCCTGTGTTCTGATTTTTTTCAGACATGTTTAAATTTTTGTTAAGTAAAAATAAAGAAAATTAAAGTATTGGAGGGTTATCCCTAACTAACTCTTGAATCTGTCCAATGTAAGTACAAAAGAAGATTTCTTTGAAGAGAACTGAAGAGAATCGATGAATTTTCAAAATAAATGTGATGATGTGATCGAGAGTCACAATCCTAGTGCACGCAAGCGCAGGAACTCAAACAGAGTCCCTGTTCGGGCGCCACTTAATTTATTTATGTTGCGGAGAGAAGCACGCTGGGACCGAACACTCGTACCCGACTGGAAGGTGCCTCTCTCCACTTATTCTCGTAGAGTCAAAGGTCGATGAAGATTGAATAATTCGGAGGTCAAAAGATATAATAAGAAGTATTAAGGTGATGTTCGATAGATGTGGTTTGAATGTCTAGTAAGCACAGGCAACCAACTGACACCATCAGAGGTGTTACGGAGCAGGTTAGGCTATTTCCGTAACGGAGGGAGATTGTCTCCGGACTCCGTTGGCCTGCTTACTTGTGTGACTATTCAGGGAGGATTGTGAGTTTCTTTAATTTAAATACGCAATGGTGATATAATTTTCAGGTCTTACCCCAAAGTAAGGGTTTACTTAACTATAGTGTTTCCGGATCTATCTATCAATGAATTCTTCATATATTTTTTCGTGGAGACTAATCAGATATTTTTTCGTAGTAAAGAATAAAAATATAATAACAGTTCAATATAGAATCAAAATCTAAGGATATAGACACACTAGAAAAAGTTTATGTTTACTGAATTCGTTCTAAATATATACATGTGGGAGGTTTGTGAACATATAAAGATAACACAATCCACTCCCAACACAACTATAATAAAAGTTATATGAATTGGATTATATAATATATTTTAATTAGTTAAATACATGGGAATTATACTTAAAATCCCATGTATTATGATTATGTACATAAGTTCAGGATCAGATTCAAGAGTGGAAACCAAACGAATCCAAATATCATTCGTGCAATGAAGTAAGGGAGGAAATAGAAATTCTGACTCGATTATGACTAATATATCATACTTAACTGAAGATTTTTGGGGATAAACAAAAGAGCTGAATTCAAACAGGAATGAAATCAAAGATTGTAACCAGGAACTGAAATTGAGACCAGAACTACAAATTGTCCCAAAATTAAAATCGAATTGAAATCCAAGATTGAAATCAGGAACTAAAACCCTGTCAAAATAAATAATAAAGGGGATTACTACAGATCACACTTTATCTTCACTTATAACAGTATATTTTACATATAATATTATATGTACTTGATTTCTTTTATTGAACTCACCCTTTCAATTTCCAAGAGGGGCTTGTTCAATTAATTCAATAGTTGCTGGTCCTTTCTGATATTGTTGGTTACGAATGTTATATACTCTTCAATAACTTTTTACAAATGGTTTATTTTATATAATATTATCAATAGATATCAGCATAATTATATCAACAACTAAAAAAAGAGAATATAATTATAATATCGATAATTTTCTAAGTTTTGGGAATAGCTAAATCAATAATATAGAATATAATACACTCATCGTCCAGGCTGGAGCGTAGTGTCCAGACTGGATCAATGAGAACCTTAAAATTACAAAACCCGTAATAAGGGTTAATTCAGTCGTCAATGGCACAACTATGCACGAAAAACAATCTCCCTTATATATATATATATATATATATACTATATATATATATATTATATATATATATATATATATAGAAATATATATAAATATATAATACTTAATAACTATACACGATTACAGACATACTCCCTTTATATATATATAT
>JABUQX010057301.1:37500-40000 GCA_015478945.1 Trachelipus rathkii
CTCAATGGCCGTCCTCACGTTATCACTCCATCTGGTTCTTGGTTGACCTACACTGCGTCTTCCATCTGGCCTCCATCTGTAGTACCTCTTCGGGTATCTATCCTCATTCATCCTCATCATATGTCCGTACCATCGTAGCTGTCCCTTTTCAATAAAACTCAGTATACTCTCCACCCCCAGCTCCTCTCTTATATCATCATTTCTCATTCTATCCCTCCTCGTAACTCCCTTTATGGATCTCAACACCCTCATTTCACACGCTTGTATCTTACTCTTAGTTTTTGTAGTTAAAGCCCACGCTTCGCAACCATAAGTTAATATAGGTCGTAGAATAGACACGTATATTACTATTTTCACTTTTCGAGGGACATTTCTGTCTCGTATTAGCGGATATAGCAATCTTAATGTATTGTTAAACTTTTCTATTCTACTATTCAATTCTATGTTAATAACATTTCCCGCCCCGAAACAAACTCCAAGGTATTTAAACTGATCAACCTGCTTCAATTCTTGATCCCTCACTCTAATATTCATTTCCTCCTCCTCTTTACTTATCAACATCACCTCAGTCTTCTCCTCATTTATCCTCATTCCTCTCTCCCTCAACTCCTCATCCCACACTGCAATAAATCTCTGCAGAGCCTCTCTTGATTCAGCCACCAACGCAAGGTCATCTGCGTATCCAAAGACAGTTCCCTCCACTCGTCTCTGGACCATTTTTCCACAATAATCCATGAACAGGATAAACAAAATCGGAGAGAGAACACTACCCTGTTTCACCCCCGTATCAACCTCAAACCAATCTCCATCGTCCATCTGGGTCTTCACTTTGCATAAACTATTCGTATAAGTGCTCTTTATTGCTCTTCTTAGTTTTTCCGGTATTCCATACTCTCTCGTTCTAAGTATATTCCACAGGACCCCTCTCGGTATACGATCAAAAGCCTTCTCCAGGTCTACAAATGCCAAATACATTTTTCTGTTAAATTCCCAACCCTTTTCACATACCATCTTTAAAGCAAATATCAAATCAGTAGTTGATCTATTTGGCCTAAAGCCATGTTGCCACTCATCCATTTTATCTTCTACCCTCTCTCTCAATCTTTTTTCTAATATTCGTTCGTATACCTTTGCGATATGTGGTGTCAAAGCAATTCCTCTATAATTTCTACAGTCTGCCTTATCCCCTTTTTTAAAAATTGGGCATATTACTGATCTGTTCCATTCTTTAGGTGTCCTTTCTTCTCGCCAGCACTTATTCATTAATTCTTTCATCCATATAGTTCCTTCTCCTCCCACATTCTTCAAGATTTCCGCAGGTATCATATCTTCACCCGGTGCTTTCCCGTTTTTCATCTTCTTCAAGGCATATGCCATTTCTTCGTCCGTGATCTGCCACTCATCCTCCACCACCTCCCCATGGTTCTCCACTTCATGCATATCCTCCTCCTCCACATCATTTGGTATATTCAGCAAATCAACAAAATAATTCTTCCATCTTTCCCCAATCTCTTTCGGGTCCGTTAACAACGTTCCATTCTCATTCTTCATTGCATATGTTGGAGGTGCTGTTCCTTTCCTATAGTTTTTTGCCATATTAAATATCAATTTTCTAGTACCCGCAAGGTCCTCTTCCAGATCTCTACCAATCTTCTCCCATGTATTTTCCTTTTCCATTCTTTTTATTCTCTCTGTTTCATTTCTCACAGTTATATATGCTTCTCTATCCTCCATTCTTCTTGTCTTCATCCATCTTCTAAAACATTTCATTTTTCTCTTGACTGCTTCTTGCACTCTTTCTGTCCACCACGCTGTTTGTCTTTTCTTTTTTCCATATATTGTTTTGGTTTCTATGATCCTCTCAGATACCTCCACCAATGTATCACGGAAAACCTCCCACCCTTCCTCCACATCTACATCCTCCCCAATCCTCTGTCTTTTCGTATCCATTTCTCTTTGGAATGTGTTTTTACAATCCTGGTCTCTCAGTTTCTCAACCATAAATCTTTTTCTCCGCCTGCATCTAAAAGGCTTCGGCATTTCCATTCTCAATTTCCCCACCACCATTCGGTGGTCTGCATCTCCCGATACGGATGGTATACTTTTCACATCCTTAAATATTCTTTTGTTGTTTGTTAATATCAAATCTATCATTGATTTCTCTCCATATGCCTCCCTTCTGTCATCCCATCTGTACCATGTCCATTTCTGACTTTCTCTATGATTATAGTACGTGTTCATTATACTCATGTTGTTACGTACACAAAAGTCTATGATGCTATCTCCCGCCAGATTCTTATTTCCCAAACTAAACGCTCCTATCACATTCTCTATTCCTCTGCGATCCACACCAACGTGTCCATTCATATCCCCCAAAACAATTACATTATCATGGAAAGGTACTCTATTTTTGACGTCCTGCAATTCTTGATAAAAAACTTCCCTCTCTCCAGCTGGTCTTCCTTGCTGCGGTGCGTACACCTGTATAAAGCTTAGATTT
>JABUQX010057301.1:60000-62240 GCA_015478945.1 Trachelipus rathkii
CGAACTAGTCCTGGAGGTTGCTTGATATCAACACAAAAAACTCCATGTGCCCGACACAAGCACCCATTGTGCTGAGCGAAGGCGTCTTAAAGGAGGTGGCACGCGAGTGGAAAGTTCCCTCGAACACCTGCCGTAACGATACCTTAAGAAAAGAGATAAAGCACAAACATCGCGCGCCGCAATGATAGAGGGTCAAGTGAACTAGAAAAGAACAGGACAGTTTATAAGTCTTTTGCCTTTGACTCGACCCTATCCAAAAGCCGTGGTGAAACCCTGAAAGCCCCCCAGATGATGAGAGCAGTACTCCATACACGGGCGGATGAGGCCCTTGTATAACTTGGAGTAACTGTGAAGAGGAAAAAAAGTCTCGCAGTCTAAACAGAACTCCCAGTTTCTTTGAGGCCGCCTTAGCAACCGTTGTGATGTGAGGTTTCCAAGAAACATTTTTTTTTGTTTATGTTAGCTGCCAAAGAATGTTTTATATTGTCAACAGGAGAGACGAGAGAAACGTCCATCAAAAGAGATAGGAAAGTTAGAAGTTGTCTTAGAGAGAGGGAGTTTTGTAGAAGTTGAGTTTTTAAGAATTGAAATTTCACAAGGTTCAGAACGAACCCACCCGGAAATTCCTATCCAGATCAGTCGAGAATAGAAATCCGTGAAAAGATTAGAAACGAGAGGCAATTCTAGAATAGAAGAGTAAGGAGCAGAGAATTGAAATGAGTTGAAGAAAGAAGGGTCGAGTCATGCGCATATGAGTGAATAACGAGTTAGATTGTGCAAGGTGAGAAGATAATTAATGTGAAAAAAGTATTGGTAATAAAGTATGGAGAATAAGACAGAACCCTGAGGAACACCACTATTGACAGAAAAGGAAGAAGAGGTCGCTCCATCAACAAGCCGATATTGAGGGATTTGAAAGAAAACTAGACAAGTAAGCAAAGAGAAGAGGAGGAACCCAAAGAGGGGAGCTTGGAGGCAGTGGACGCCGTGCATAAAGCCCGGATCCAAATGCTTTGGATATATCAAGCGCCACACGCAAAGTCTCCCCGTGTTCCTAAAGGGCGGAAAACGCAATAAAATCAGTAGATAAAGTATATCGAAAGTAGACCTCCTCAAGCGCCGAAAGCCGTACTGGCCATCGGAAAGAAGTGAATGAGATTTCCAGATGATCTAAGAAGTGAGGGTTGAGAAGAGTTTCAAAGATCTTAATAGAATACAAGTAAGAAGCTATAGGGCGAGATTAGTTAGAAGGATACAAGAGCGGCATTCCCTTTTTTCGGGATTGGTTGGACATGTGCGTGCTTCCAAACTGGAGGGAAAGGTGTTAGTATTGAAGAGCATAAGAGAATATAGTTGAAACGTTGAGGGGCGGGAATAGGCACGGAAGCAGCAACTCCCTCAAAACTCGGGGGGGAATGCCATCCGGGCCACCGCCTTCCTAACGTTCGTAGATTTCAAGAGCCCATGCACCCGATCGAAAGTGTAGCAGCAGCAATGATATAGGACAACCTGAGAGGAGAAAGGAGGAGGATGAGGAAATGCGCAGAATCGTCCAGGGTTGAGTAGGGAGGAAAATAGGTGGCGCGAAGAGATTGGCCTTTATCAGATTGGAAGAATTAGCAACAGAACATCAGAGCGTAAGAGGAGAAAGACAGATTTACAGAAGTTGTTAGAGATGTTTTTGGCAAGTGGCCAGAAAGATTTGTCAGTAGGAGAACAAAGGAGGTTAGCGCACTTTCGTTGTGATGAAAAGCCCGACTTTGCTCGTCGAAGATTATCCCTGCAACGATTTCTAGCAGAATGAAAATTAGCAAAGTGATAGGAGAACGAGAATTTTTCCACTCCGATACGCACTGTCTCTAGCCTGAATGGGCCAAGAGAACAAGCACGATCGAACTATGGATTTATGAGGAGAGAAAGATTTAGTCGGGATGAAGGATGAAACCTGCTCATTGGGTTCGCATCAACGATTACTAGCTCCACCTTATTCGGCAGAAAGTCGAAAGCGTCCACCAAAAGAGACCAAGGCATGTGCGATTCCAAATTATAGTGTAGCGTAGAGCAAACGCAAGGCGCCCCAATCGGCGCCGATCAAAGTGTTTCCAAAACATAACGAGTAGGGCAGGATGGAGCTGCTGGGAGAGAAGTATTAAAATTCAAGAGATATAGAGGTTTGGTCAGATTACCGATAGGAGCGAAGTGTGATCTTCTTCTCACAACAACATACGGGAGCGAGGAGG
>JABUQX010057302.1:0-12500 GCA_015478945.1 Trachelipus rathkii
TACTATGTTAAATTACTCATACACTTATTCCGTTATTATATCGGAATTCTTAATACAATTTTTCACTTGTCCTTTAAACCCAAAATAAGATTCCCATATTAAATTTACTATATTACTTTAGATTCCTCCGTATTTCTAACCAATATTCCCAGTATTAACCGTATCTAATTATCCACATTTTTACTTAACACTGATATATTTTACCACAACTTAACGTTATTTCGTCATTCACTTAAAAACAACAAATCATATCATTCCTACTATCAGATTTTAACCTTAATCATAAAATTGCTTATATTTTATCTATAAACATACCCAATTATTTGGGAATTTATTCCTTTTATTTAAAAGCTGGAATCACAGCTCGTAACTAAATCCTTGGAAAAACGCTAATTATACAGCCCAGTAACCCAATCCTTATAAAGTTGGAAATCACGATTTGCAATGAATCCTTACAACTCAGATATTACTGTTTACCAGAACTTCTTTTAAGAAAACAATGAGTTCTTTTCCTTTAACCTGAACACTTTTCTGCTTCGTAAAATAAATTAGAAGGTTTATCAAAATAGATGCCATGAGTCACCAGACTCATGACACTACTCACCCCTTCAAGATTGGAAACCCAATCTTTAAAGAAGGGAAAATATCCCATAAAACACACAATAAAAAAAAAAACGTTAAAATAAAAACAAGAGTAATAAACTAACCTAGTTTCCACTAGACGCCCTTCTCTCCTCAGCCCTCCTTTCATACTCCAATACCCTTTTCTGTACATTTGGGAGATCTGGCGCTGACCCTCTTGACCGTGTCATTGGCCGATGTTCAATCTCCGATCCTTGTTGGGTTCTTCCTTGTCCTTCCGATCTATCAGCCAACATCATTTGTTCAGGATCCTCACCAACTTCTCTTAATTCCTCATGAATAGATCTGGAATTATAAAAAGGAATATTTAAATTACTTGTGACATGATTATTTACCTGTATATCCTCATCATGTACCGGAGTTATACTACCTAGAACCTCCCCTTCCTCTTCAGTAGCGTCTGAAATGGTTATACCAATTGTGTAACTGTCATTTGGAAACCTTAACTCCCTTTCAAACCCCTGTAAGTCGAATTCCGTATCTGAAGTTGCATCCTCTGGTGCTGAATCGACCCAATCCAATAGATCACTAGTGTCTATAGGAGATGGCATAGGATCTACCTCTGTTTGTGTCGCCTTAGCCTCTCCTAAATACTCCGTTTGAGTCCCTGTATCTCTTTTATGGCTTGGTTTACCAATGGCCAACTGTAAAAGGTCCCATGTTTCCTTGGTTTCTGTCCTACCCTTTCTTTTCTTCCTGACTCTTTCTGAAGGCATACTATACATGATACCTACTGGTGCTTCCTCTATGTCATCCTCTGTTGTCATTTCAGCCCTGTATTCATTGTGTGAATGGACTTCGCCTTTTTCATTTTCAAAATACTGCCTGAGGTAATCTGGTGGGTCTGCCCATACCTTTAAATGTGCATAGTGGACCCTCATAGTTTTACCTTGACCCTCAACATCATATGTCATTCCACCAGCTATTACTTTGACAACCTTGAATGGCCCTTCATATCTTTCACCTAGTTTCTTTTCTAAGGACCGATCTCCAATACTATATCACCTTGAATAGCCGGGCTGGTTAGTAAACAGTGGTTTCTATTTTGCGGTTTCGCTTCCTGCTTCGTTCCCGGCGGTTCGGCGGACGCTACCTCGTTTCCGAACAGTTCGCCTCGTTTTTGTTCCTTTTCCATGCTTTCTACTCGATTCTTTTAGTGGAACAAGATCCCTCCAATGCCCTAATTCTATCGCATAGAAAGATTTTTATTCAAAGGGTCTCCCCAACTATTTTGGGCTCTCTGGGTCTGCCCCATGTTCTGTGATCCTGTCTTCTGATCAACCTTGTTCCTGTTTCTGGGCCCTCTTCTGAATCCACATTCCGGCAGTCTGATGGTTTCATACTCCCACCATTCCCAGGCACCACCCGTCTATACTTTTCGCAACATTCTCTTTAAAATTGTCTTTACCCTGTTGCACCAAGTAACATCTTTTTCCTCAGTAATTATTATCTTCATATTTTGCCTGGTTCTCTTTTGTATTCCCTGTGTATTTTGTTTTCTTGCTGATACTACACTGGCCTTCCATAGCGCACTTTTTCTGCGTATGTCCCTTTTGTGTTTGGTTCTCCATTTAGTGTGCCATATTGGTATCCCTTCATCCCTCGATTCCTCCTCATCACCCATCCAGGGGTCATCCTCCCCTGTTTGGCCCAGTTTTAAGCATATCTTTCCTCTTATAATTTTAAAGACTTTCTTTTCTCATTTCCCATCCTATTCTAAATCTTCCCTCACTTTGCCCCATTTTCTTTTCGGGGGGAAGACAATTCAAAATTTGTTTCTTTAATATTTGTTTGTCCCTATCCCTCTTTAGTGGCTGCCTCGTAAGTGGTTTGCACCCTTAACGTAGGTTTTTCAAGCACTTTTTCATTTTTCCATTTTCTAACCTCCAAAACTCTTTTTGCAAATCTATCTGCTCGGTTTTCTTTTTCCTCCTTGCACCAGCTTTTTAATCTAGCCACTATGGTGGTATATTTAACCTTAGTCCTGTATATACTATAGTATGTCCTTAGTACCGGACCTTCTAAGAAATTTCTGAGTTCTACTGCCCACCGACTTTTGTCCTTACCTAATTGTTCCTTTGCGTATCGTTCATAATCTTCTATAAACGCCTCAAACTTTTGAACTTTTTCTTTCTTTCCCATACTTTAAAGGTTTCACAGCCTTTATATTACTTCTCCTAAATGATTTCATCACCTCCACCATCTCACCGGCCAAAACGATAAATATCTTACTCACTGCTTTTGTATGTTCCACACCTGACTCTTCCAATTCTATTAACCTTTTGAGCCATTTTTTCCTCCCTGGTCCACTTCACTCTCAGCTTCTTCTATTTCGTCTTCCGCTGTAGAACTTCCATCGAAGGTGTATTTTCTTTCCGCCCTCCTTCTCCTTTTCTTATTCTTCCTCTTTGGCCTGTTGCTACTGTGCTCAATTGTCACATCAAATGGGTCACTTGTTGCCCTCTCTGAACTACTTTCCTCATCTGTTTCATACCGTGGTGTCTTCTTTGGGATGTTCCTTTGTTTGATGCTTTGATCATGGGTCAGCCTCCAATTTTTGGTAGGCCTGATCCTCGATCCTCACTCTAATTTTTATGTTAAGACCTCCTTTAGGATCAGTCTTTTGTCCTGTCTGGTAACTTCTGTTACCTCACTCTTTGTGCTGTGACTATCGGTTCCTCCTCTATACGTGTAGGTCCTTTCTTACTTTTTTTTAACACCTGGAAATTATTTCCCTCTTAATACCCGTCAACATTCGTTCAGTATTCCAAGTTTTCATCTTTTTGTTTTATGGCAGTTGGAATCTTCCAAATTGCCCAATTGCGTTTATTCTCTCAGGTTGGGTCCTGTTAGTTCTCCTCCCATTGTTAACTATCTCACCCTGCTCCTTATCTGAATTTCCCATAAAAAAGAAAAAAGAAAAGCGAAAAAAAAAAAAAAAATAAAAAAAACCAACACAAAAAAAAAAATTTTGCCCCATATACATATATATATATAATATATATATATATATATATATATATATATAATAGATATATATATAAATATATATATAAAAAATACCCCTTTCATTTTTCTCCAACTGGAGGAGTAATGAGAAAGAAAATACAAAAAATCCTCCTTTATCACTGTGTTCTCTATAATAAGCTTCTTACTGATTCTGGGGGATTCTTAATCTTGCTATTACGACAGTTTGAAAAAATTCTACGAAGAGGAAATAATCGTCCTATTCTCCCCTTACAATTTGTAGTACCCTGGGACAAAAGAAAAAAAAACACGGGCCAGAATATATTTCCAAAAACAAGAAAAGAAAAAAAAAAAACAAAAAAAATTCGATATCGCAAAGTCCCAATATTTGATCAGAAATCCTTTCCTTTTCCTCTCCAAAACAAGAAACCAACCAAACTTATTTTATATAAAATTCTATTATTTTTCCAAAAAAAAGTTTTAAAAAAAAAAATATCTTATATATATATATAAAAGCGCTAGCCTAATATATATAAAAAAAAAAAAATTTTATTTTTCCTTTTCAAATCAAAACAAAACCAACAACAGAATGTCTCTTACCTTTATTAATTCCCTTATTGTCCTCCCTTCATTCACCACCAGTGATTTGTCCTCTTGTAAATTTTTTTTTGTACGAGCCACCAGTTATAACGAAAAACAATTTCGGAAAAACCAGATATTTTCTATTATTAACGAATAAAACGGTTCTTTTGATCCAACCTTCCTTAAATGATTAAAACCGTGCAACCCTTTTGAGAAAGTATGGGAGGCAAAAGTTTTGCGTTTCCTTACAGAGGACTTCTTCCTGTTACAGGTGCGGTGACCAATAAGATATAAAAAGGGATTGAAAAAGTGACACATTAGTTGATTTTGTCTTTAAGTATGTAATATATAATAATGTGAATGTAACGGTTAGAATTTATTGTCCCACAAGTGTGTGTGTGCTAACTACCTAGGCTGTTTTTTAACTTTAATTTACGTGAATAACTCTCTTAATCATTACTTTAAAAGCCTAAGACTTAACCATGTTATATTATCAATTATTCGACAAAAATAATATACAATACCAATAAACCCTGAGGTTATGGTTTGTCCAACCTATTTATTTTATAACCAAATTCGACGTTTAAAGCTCATTCTTACAAAAGGTAAAAAGAGCAGTGCGTCACCTTTCCATTTATAAATGTCGTCATTCAGACGAATGATTTCCTCTGTGGAAGATGTCCCCCACTCCTTTTGGATAAAACTGATTATATATTGTCGACTAACGGCCTGTGTGGACCTTCTCGTCGAAACCCTTCAGGGAACTTTTCTGTTCTCCGCAGTCCTGTTTTCTTTAGCCTGTCAGTAGCTAACCCTAAAGGATTATACCTCCTGCCCTTTCAAATTTGGCTTTTTGGCAACTTAGTTGATCAAATAAGTACTTCCGGCTTGGGCCTAATATCCAGTCGTGAGCTTTTTCATTTAAACTCAACCTGGCGTCTGACGCCCAATCAAAAAATCTGAATCTTTAAGTTTGTCCTAACTCAAACTTTGAACTTGATCCAAAACTCTGGGTCTTGAATCCTGGGCCCCAAACTCGTCTCCCTGAAATTATGAAATAACCAACTATTAATTATTGCCTTTCTACTAATAGCATAAAGAAATAAACTAAAATAAACCAATAACTAGTCACGCCATCGGAAATTAATAATTTTAATATAATAATAATCAATAATAATAATCAATTACCCCCCAAAACCTTGCGTACAAAATAATATTTAAGTAAACCGTAAATAATTTAATAAACCCAGCACTCGCCCATCCATTTCGATAATACAAAAAAACTAGGCCAATAATATAATAGACATAGACACTAGCTCACTCATGACCCCTAAATATAATAATGAAGATAGCGATAACGATACTAATAATAATAATAATAATAATAATAATAATAATAATAATAATAATAATAATAATTAACTAATACTAATATAATATAAATATATAATCCTGATTTAACCTATACCTGTGTCCGTCCGTAATTGTAACCTAAATTGTGTGTGCGCCTCTTTTCTCAAATGTGAGCCTCTCATATCTTAAAAGATCCTTATTATACCTTTGTATGTGTTTTTCAACTATGTACGTATCAATACCCACACACACACATGCACACACACACATACACACACACACATATATACTATATATATATATATATTATATATATATATATATATATATATAATAAACATACATATACTACATTATATTCCCTCCTTTTAAATCCCTTTTAACTTATTCCTTCCTATAGATTACTATGTTAATTTTACTCTAACACTTTTCCGTTTATTATATCGATTCTTAATACAATTTTCACTGTCCTTTAAACCAAAAAGATCCCATATATCAAATTTACAATATTCTTTAGTAATTCCTCGTATTCTAACAATATTCCCTAGTTTAACCGTATCTGATTATCCACACTTTTTACTTTAACACTGATATATTTTAAACAAACTTTAAACGTTATTTCGTCATTTCTAAACAGCAAATCATAAATCTATTCCTACTTTCAGATTTTAACCTATCATAAACATTGCTTTATATTTACTATATACATACCAATTATTTGGGAGAATTTATCCTTTATAAAGCTGGAATCACAGCTCGTAACTAGATCCTTTGGAAAACTGATAATAACAGCCCAGTAACAATCCTTATAAAGTTGGAAATCACGATTTGCAATGAATCCTTACAACTCAGATATTACTGTTTACCAGAACTTCTTTTAAGAAAACAATGAGTTCTTTTCCTTTAACCTGAACACTTTTCTGCTTCGTAAAATAAATTAGAAGGTTTATCAAAATAGATGCCATGAGTCACCAGGGAACTCAGACACTTATATATATATATATAATATATACTATATACTATATATAATATAACTATAATATTATATATATATATTATATATATATATATATATATATATATATTAGATATATTATATATATATATATATATATATATATTATAATATATAATAATAGCACACCCTATTCCCTCAATATTTATTCTGATATATAATTATATATAATATATTAATATATATATATATATATATATATATATATATAATATATATTATATATATATATATATATATATATTCTTTCAAACTGAAGGGGGGGGGGGGGGAGTTCCTAATACGAGTAAATATACTGTTGTAAACGTCACATAGAATTTGCGTCATGCATTAAAAAACTATACACAAATAAAATACACAATAAAGAAAATGAATAATAAATTTTTAATATTGGCAGCACATGATCTGTGAGAAGGAGTATGAATTCGAATCCATCTTTTCACACACATAGATAGAGACACACAACACACGTTCTTTTTCCACCGCGTTTCATCCTTTCTGTTCATCTCTCTGACCTCAGACTTAACAGCTATGCTCAATCTTACATATACAATACTAGTAGCGTCTAGATTCTAGATCTCTCTTCCTTCTATTTTGACACTCTCACACGCCATATGTGTCGGAACATGTAAGGTCTTTAATTCGGTTAAGATCAGAAATGCATCTCTACCTTTCATGGACTTTATTTGGTAATGGCTCCTTCCCAACAAAGGCATTGTGTGTGTGTGTGTGTGTATAATATATATATATATATATATATATATATATATATATATATATATATATATATATATTATATATATATAATTATATAGTATATATATTATATATTATATATCTATATATAATTATAATATATAATATATAATGTAATATATTTGGTCTATTGGAGAAATGATCTTTTCATTCACAATGGAAGAACAGATATTCCTCTTTGAGAATGTTATATGAGATACGTCGGCGCATTTTCGTCAACGTATACATAAATGGAGAGAAAATGAGGGAAATAACAAACCCTTATTCCTTCTAATCATCCAATACGTAGTCAATGATAGTTTACTTTGATACCCAATTATTAAATAATATATAATATTAAATAACAATTATATATATATTATATATATAAAATTTATATATATATATATATAATATATATATAATATATTATTATTATATTATATATATATATAATATATATATATATATATATTAATATAATATATATATATATATATATATATAAAGTAAACCATATCTTTCTTTTCATTAATAATTTCCAAACTAATTTATCATCAACGAGTTCCTTTTTTCTAATTTTCTTAACCCTAAAATTACTGGAATAAAATCTTAGATGCCATTTGCACATCAACAACATCTCATTTAAAATTTAAATTCTAAATGAAGTAAGCCCTATGTCTTTTCATCAGTAGTTGTTTAAACTTCCACAAAACAATATTATTTCCCGATTCATTTTTAATATCCAAACATCGTATAAATTAATCTAAACCAAATTATTTAATACGGTAGCATTCCACTATATAGCATAACATATCATTGCTAAACCCTTTACTATACACACATTACTATCTGCAAAACCTTTACACAAATTTGTAATTCCCTTTAATATTAGTCTTCTACAAAACACCATCTACCGGTACGCAATTTCACGTGTTAACTCATCCACAAAATAATATAAACTACCGAGATTCAAATTCAAACTAATTTCTTGGACTTGTTACCTTTATTCTTGATTTATTATCCGTGAACTAACCCATCTTATAAAAACATCTACTTCGAGGGGGCTAGTTACACAAAATCGATTATATAACGACCCATTTAGATCCGTTACCTTATTTTCCCATAAGATATACGATTCAAGTAATAGTACCACGTCTATCTTTAGCATGTACATCCAATTAACCGTGTCATCTTTTTTCATAAATTAGTGTGTGTAAAATTGGTTACACCTGTGTGTCAAGCTTATCTTGCCTGGAAGGCCATTGGTTTATCACATTAATCATAACCATTTATGTTGTTTTTTAAATATTACTGTTAAACTTTGCTGTTGTAGTTATTTTTTTTTAATCAATTGATTTACATTTATCTCGAGAGACTTAATATAATTCTGTGACCACGAACCTTTTCATACTCTATTGGGCATATTTTGTTAGCTCTGTCTCTATGATTTAATTTTATTTTTTTAATTTGTTTATAAATTATCAAAACATCAAAATTTAATATATATTTATATAAAAAGAAGTATATATTATGTATTGGCACGACTCCATGAAAATGTAATATAATACTATGTATAAGCTCTGCTCCATACGAAGAGGCGAATTTATTATATGTAATCATATGTGAAGAAACCTTATTACAAGTATAAGAAGACTCTAAGGAATATATACAGAGTTCACGATTATAATTTTATAGTTTAATTTTCACCGTAAATCATTTAAATGAGTATTGGAGTAGTGCCAGAAAGGAGCTGGAGATGGAAAGATAGAGACCAAAGATTTTTTCTTATAGATTCTAACAGGTCCTTCTTTTGCCGTGTTTTTCTCGTAAAACACTCAATTCTATCTCTTCCTCTGAACTATTATACAACCTATTAAGACATTTGCTGTGTTCTCAACTCTTATTTCCTAATATTTATCTACTTTGGTAGATCTAATGTAAAAATATATCTCGCTGGCTTTATCTAGTTGATTGTATTTGCGGATTGATCCTGTCAGTAACCAAGTGTCCGAAAAGCCACTCTTCTTGACAATGATTTATTGAAATACGGAACCCCCTCCCATTTCCTTACTTCTCTTGTTCGATTCATTTGCTAAGAGCACATCTATTCAGGCCTCTAAATAATATACAGGTCTTCTAAAGGAATATTAATAACAATATTTACTTCTGTAGATCTATTCCATCTAATCACCCCTAAAGCGACCTCCTCCGAATATATACAAGAAAGAACTCTATTTTCTTCTCGTTACTTCACTTTTTCACTCTTCTGTACCTCCTTAAAAAACCACACCCTCTTAGAGCCGAGTTTTTCCCTACAAAATATAGTGAATATAGTATTTTTCAAAATCTTGATACCAATGAGCCACTCCTACAGGGTTCCGCAACTTCTACGTGCGTGCGTGCGTGCAATATGATTGCCGATAATTATTGTTTATAGTCTTATAATCTCAAATATGGTAACCTTGGCCAATAATATTATTGTTCTAGCTTGTGTTAATATTATATATATTAATAGGTACTCAAAACATGATATAGACCAGTCATTTAAATTCTTGGTTATATTAATCAATAAATTATTAATTTATGATATAAATGAAAATATAGAGATTTTTTTCTTTTAGCTTAATTATTCAAATATTTACTAATGTGTATTGTTTATCATGCAAAATATAATTGCGTATTTCTAATGCTTGGGCTTTGTCGATGCTATTCTTATTTGTTCGCTAATAATTATAAAAGAATCCTCAAGATAAAATTTGAGACCATTTATAAAGTTTCACTCACTCACACTCGGACGCACACGTGATATATATATATATATATATATTATAATTATAATATTATTATATAATATATATATTAATATATATATATATATATAATATATATTCATTATTATTTATATTACATATCATATATATTATCATATATATATATATAATATATTAATATATATAAATATAAATAAATATATTATAAATATATTTTATATATATAATATATATATAAATATATATATATATATATAATATATCATAATATATATATAATATTATATATATATTATATATATATATATATATATATATAATATTATATTATAGTAATATATATTATAAACCACACAACAGGGATATTCGACGGATACGAGTGACGTGATGCTACAGACACCTTGGGCAATTTGTCAACCACTATCCAAAAACCTCCCTTTGATTGTTATTCTTCTTTTTATCTCTCAGGTTATGGTACAGATCACTAGGATCCACGCTTTACATGTTTTTCTAAATCCACGCTTTACTATTTTTATCTAAAGTTAAACATAAATGAACAAAAGATATATTTTTCTTTATACCAACGTTAGTATGTTTTATTAACTTATTTAATCTGTTGTGTGAGTAAATTGTATATAAGGGCTCTTACCTAATATAGGGATTTAGAATATTAAATTTTTTCAAACATCGCATTATATATATATATATATATTATATATTATAATATATACATATATATAATATATAAATATTATATATTAATATTATTAAATAAAGTGTTATGTGTTTTACCTATAATGACACTACTCTACTACAGAATTATGTACTTACTACCTTAACTAATATTGTTTGCTGCAATGTATTAATTTATATTATAACTGCCCTTATACGCTATCCATTTTAATAATTCAAATACATTTTGACAGCCCATAAATGGAAGTATACAATAGTGGTGATATTTTTTCCTTTGGTCATTAGTTATTTCCCGATATAAATATTCTGTGTTTATTCCTGAAGGATTACGCAGTCAAACCCGAGTTAAGAAAGAAATTTAACGAATAGTTTACAGATCCACTTTCGTTAATATAAATTTACCTATTTTGCTGTGTGGGTATGACGTGATTATTTTCGTGAAATTTACTTAACAACTTGAAAAATCAAGCGCACAACACAACCACATCAATGTTCTCATTGGGTTTGTAAAAGAATTCAAGAGGGAATTCGAGTCAACAAACAAAATCAAATGTAATTTACGATAATTAACGAAAGAGAAAATAATAAAATGATACCCACAAGGGCAAACACACCATATGAATGATGGACTATGCCTTATTTATAATATGTGTGTGGTACCGCGATTTTAATTGTAAAATATTTTATGTTCCGCTGTTTATTTCTTTTATTAGCTATCGATGATTCCACCTTATTTCTAATCATTAACTTAAATATATACTCTAAAAAATCAAATATTACAAATTTAAAAGACATTTCAAAGTTGAAACTCTGAAGCCTAAATTTCCGCGATAGGATATCATTCTCCAAGAGTCGCGAATATTACTAGCACATAACCCTTCCATTAATATAAATAGTAAATAATGAAATAAGTGATAATAATAATAATAAGTAATTAATAAGTTTTTGTAATATGAATTAATAATAATAATAAATAGATAATAAATAATTAATAATAAAATAATAATAATAATTAATAATTAATAATATATAATAATAATAAGTAATAATAATAATTAATAATAATGAATAGGTATAGTATATATAGGAATATCTATATATATAGTAGTAGTAATATATAATATATATAGTATATATATATATATAAGTATATTATATATATATATATATATACTAATTATATTAATAGTATATTATATATATATATATATATATATAGTATATATAATATTATAATAGCGCGTGAATCTACAGCCCCTCCCAAGTATCGATCAAGCAAGCGGCCAGAGAAGGGAAGGCTTTTTAAAGGGAGAGACGATGGTCTCCTCCTTCTCTTCCTCCTCCAAATGGAGCCATGTGATTCAATCCCAATTCCTTCGAGAAGGGAAGAGGACAGAGGGAGAGTTAAGGTTCAAACTACCACAAACATACATTGTTTCCTCAATCTCTTTTTCCCCAATTGCAGAAAAGAAGATAGAAACTTTCCATTAAGTGAGAGAAAAATTGGAATACTACAATCTCTGTGCTTAAAATAATAATTTTAATAACCAGAAGTGTCAAGTTTGATTTTTTTCTTTAAGGCGTACATGACACGGGGTGCGTGACGTTTATACTATCCTATTCCTTCCATCATTAAACCATTCTAATGCACACATGGACACACACACAAAAAAAAAAAAAGAAAAAAAAAAAAAAAAAAAAAAAATATAAGAAAACACACACAAAAAAAAACTTACTCT
>JABUQX010057302.1:15000-39772 GCA_015478945.1 Trachelipus rathkii
GTTATCCCAACTCCAGCTTTACGAAACTGTCATTTAGTCGCCTCTTACGACATCGTCAGAACGTTACGTTGTCGCGGAATTCATTCTCCCCATCCACACCATGGAATTCTTATATAATTATATACTATATTAATATATATATAATATAATATATGTATATATATATATTGTATATATATACTGTATATATATACTAGTATATAATATATATAGTATAATTATATTATATATATAGTATATAATAGTATAAAAAAGGGAAAAGGCTTCTCTAAATACTTCTCCTATAGGAGGAATGACCCGATCCCTTAACGATACACGAATCCAAATCGTTAATACAAAAGGTAGTGCTGGAAAGGCACTCATATACTAGAAGATAATGACAATCATTCTAAGCAGATACTTTCAGTTAATTTACCCTGTTCCTATGCGGGTACTTTCTAATATAGCCTACACTCAAAATTTGTAGTATTCTTTTCTCCGCTTACAATTTAATTGAAAGAATTGTAATATATATATATCAGTAAGTTATATAGCCGATATGATATATATATATAGTATATAATATATATATATAATATATATATATATAGTATATATAAGGTATATAGATAAGTGATAATAGATAATATATAGTATAGTTATATATATATATATATATATATCATCCATCATAACAACTTGGCCTTTGTTTCACTGGGGGTAGGGTTGCAGCTAACATACACGAGAATTCCGAGGCATGGCGGAGATGAAGCATTTTGTAGGACATAAAATAAGTGTAGCGGGCCCCAACCCAGCTACCACTGGGCCTTTTAGAAGTCCACCCCTTACGACACGCGGACAACGTGCAGTTATAAAAACTCTTCTCACCTAAAACACAGGGATATAATTAACTCACTAAAAACATGGTTCTCTTCCTTCTTTCCCTTCACACATTCTAAGCAACTGATCTAACAATATATACAAACTTATTAAACAATTTTAAAAATTTTACTTAATTTGTGAAATTTATTTTGCTGTAAATTGTTCCATTTTGATGAAGTTCTTTTGTTCTGAAGATCTATTTCTAATCACATAATACACATCATTAAGAGAATAAACGTTGGATTAACCACTATAATAACTAGGTCCATAACTACAAATGTTGCAGCAGCCTCGAAATTTAAAAACAAAAGATTATATATATATATACTATTATATTTATATAGTATACATATAATATTATAATATATATATATATATATATATATATCTAAATATTATATTATATATATATATATATATATATATTATATGATATACATATTATATATATATATATAATATTATATAGTATATATATATATTATATATATATATATATATATATATATATATATATATATTATATATATCTATATATATAATATATAATATATATATATATATATATAAGTTGAACTTTCTTCATTTCCAGCAAACTTATAGATATTTGAGCACATTTACCCTAATAGAAATTAAAAAGTACTCTCTATTCAATTACAGCGGTTTATAGTTTGATAAATGAATAGGAAATTAACATTTTTTTAATCTTAAATTCCGCAATATAAATTTTTTTAAATATTTTTTTAATTTATCGTTTTTTAATGGATCTGTTACGCCACTCCTTCTTATTACAAAATTCTTTCGCCATTGAATGGGACATCTGTAATCTTGGTATTCACGATTGAAAAAGCTTGCTAAGTTTGGGTCAACATTTCAGTACCTTCAACGTAGCAACGCGAGTTTTTTCGATCGACGTATGGTAGATTGAGGCGTTAGTGATATAGTATATATGTTATTATATTATATATAGTAATATATATATATATATATATATTATATATATATATATATATATATATTTATATATATATTATATATATATATATATATAATAATATATTATAGGGTGATATATTTTGTTTAGTGAACTTTGTAACTTGACAACATAACTTATTTTGAAAATGAAAATATAATGAGTTTTAAACTTTGATAGTAATAAACTATAGAGAAATCATGTAGTTTTCCATCATAAGAGTTAACTCAATTTAAGTTTTGAAAGTTAATAAATAATATTAAAATTCCATTAACTTCAAATCATTGTGCAAGAAATATTCCGACCATATTTAGAATGGAACAACTAAGGTAGTTAAAGATGGGCAGAAAGCGTGAAAGAAAGTAAGTACAGAATCTACATTATGGGAAAAAAATTACTTGATCAAAATGCCATAAAACATACATATAATGTGGAAAATTTAAATAATAATAATAATAATAATAATTAATATAATGTATCAACAGTGGCAAAATTTTGGTAGTACTGGTATAAAAAGATATAATAAAATAAAATTCTTGAAAACTGGATTATATCTTTTAAAGAGTAAAAGTTGTCTGTCAGCAGGTTTACATAAAATTCTCATTTAATTATATATATATATTATATATATATATATATATATTAATATATATATATATATTCATATATATATAGTATATATATATTAATATATAAATTATTTATATATATATATATAATATATATAATATAATATTAATATATATATATATATATATTATTATCATATATATATATATATATATAATATACTATAGTATATATAATATATATATATATATATATATATATCAGCAATTATTAAGGTTTCAACATGAAATAAAAATTGACCTCGAACACAAATATTTTCCATGGAGAAATATTACAAATTTTTTGAAATAAACCAAAAATTAATTTTTTAAGGAAGATCATCAGCACTTTCTTTTTCAACCTGCTCTATGATAAAAGCAGCATATCTACATTTGTGTGTGTGTGTGTGTGAACACTTGCCAGATTCCTTCTCATCTGTCCTAATTGTTAGAGTAAGAATAATTCTTTAAGAGTATAAAATACATTTTTGCTAACACAATCTAATTTAATTGTTTAAATAAATTTATATAAGGTATATTATATATATATATATATATATATATATATATATATATATAATATATATAGTATATATATATATATATATATATATATATATAATAGTATATATATATATATATATATATATATATATATCGGTAGTGATTGAAAAGAAATTTTGGAACTTGTACTTAAGTCAGAATCAGTCAAAATATAGCCTAACTAACCTTAACCACAATATAACGTTAACAATTCTATTTCAGAAAGACATATGTCAATTTAACATTTTCAGAAGTTTTAACAAAACGGCAAAGAGCACCAAATAAAACTTCCTATTTCTTATTGATTAATAATGAATCCTATACTTATTGATGTCTGAACTGTGATGAATTTATTATATGTTGACCAAGGCCTTTTGTTTCTAATTTACCTATCTATGTAAAAGTATAGGTCTGTTTTAAATTTTAAAGCAATAAGGAGCTTTTATTAAAAAATATAAAAATATTTTATTACAATAAAGTATCTTTAAAAGTTTGTAATAAGTATTTCTTAAATAAATTTAACATCATGCAGCTGTTTGCTTGCTACTTTTATTTCATTAGTATTTTCTTTTGCTTTGTTTCAGCTCATTAAATTTGCTATCATAAATAAACAACAAAACTTGAACATAAAGCAATCAAATTATTAATATGATAATTAGTGCAAGTCAAAAATCTGATAACGGTCACAAAGAGTCAACAAACCCCCCCAACCCCCCCAAGTACAATAAACAGCAATACTTAGACATTCAAAACTTGCTACACCAAACACATTAAGCAAAATGTTCTTTACTATATTATATACTTATTTACTTATTAGGTAATAAATAATAATAAAAAACTACTATTACTAGCATGATGTATATATATAAGTTCTTTCTTTAGTAGAAAACTTTGATGATAATGTACTGAAAATGACATACCATAATATCAAATCTAGATGTTTTAAAATAATTTTACATTGTTCTTCATCAAAATGCGGCTAATTCAACTTCCCACGTAATCTCATATCAATAATATAATTATTTAGATAGTTTATTTCCTTAAATTAGTGGTAGCAGAAAAATTGTGAAAACCGTTTTTTTGCTACATATTGTTCAGTATTTATTTGTTCCAAAGTTAAATTAGATTACAATCAAAGAAATTATATAAAATCTAATAATGCTTGTCTGGACTAACAGACTGACTGAACACTGAAGGTAGCAGAGCCGGAACTGATTAAAAGGGGGTAGCAAGGGAGAAGAACATTTGGAAAAAAAGATTTGATTTAGACTGGTGCTTCCCAAAGTTTGTGCCGCAGCTTCTCCACAGAGGGGACGCGAAACATTAGAGAAATTTCACAACTTCATAAAATTTCATAAAAATAACTGATTCTTAAAAGAAAAAATAATTAGAACTTGACATAGGGTGCCATAGGTTAAGCCTGAATTAAGTAAGGGTGTTGCGAATAGCAAAAGTTTGGGAACCACTGATTTAGACTATATCACTAGTAAATGGTATCCCTTCATAACAAACATTACATTACTGTTCAAACTGACATTTTAGTTTCCTTTTGATGTTTGGTCATCATATATTGATAAATGCCTAATGACTTTTAAACTATATATATCTCACTGGATAATCATCATATTAAAATAAAAAATTACATTTTTGGTACAGGTGTATAAATAATACTTGAGCCAGCATTTTTATGGATAGGGAATTTCTAGGATGCTTATTATTATGTATCTCTGCAGTTAATATTTCTAAAACCAGTGATACAAAAGATCTGGTCCAATAGTTTCCCATTTATAAAGAGCTTCTGCATCAAATCAACATGAGTCAAGGAGCAATTGAAGATTAAATAAAGACAGCTTTATGAATATTTTTTAAGTACACATTTAACTCACACACATACACACACAAAAAAAATGAAATTCATTATAGAAAACGGTTCTTTATTTCATATGTTACCTCTTAAGGTATGAATATATGTAAATTAGTATGAGAATGTATCACAAGTAGCTACCCAACTTGGCTTACTATTCAACTGTTCATATTACAGTTTTTAGAGCATTGTATACTTTACAAATTAGAAGCCCATAATTACTGCATAAAGGATTAAAGACTTTGTTAATTAATCATCTGAAGAAAAAGAAAAGCTAATTAATAGAAAGGTGATGATAATTGCAGCCATTTATATTGTGGCATTTTCAATCATTTCTTGCACTCTCATTTTTTCATTTTTGGTCACAAATTCTGGCCATTCCAAGACTTTTCTTCCAAACTCATTCTTACTCAAATTCAATAGGCCATTTTTGAATTGTTATATAAAAAGGGGAAAAACTTGCCTACTGAACCTGGCCCTATCATCATGAATTTTCTGGATATTTGAATACAGCAGTGTTCAATATTCTCCATTTTCACAAAACTGCATAGAATGCCAAATTAAAGTAACTCATAAAAAATGTCACAGATTTTCTTAAGAAATATTAACAAATAATATTCTATATATCAACTTCACAGTTTTTCTAGCTCCTCTATAGGTTATTGCATATATATTTTGTAGCCAACCTCATTTGTTTACAATACATATACAATGTCATTACTGTATAACAGAACTATTTTAAGTATTATATAATTAAAGACATTTCATGAAAGATTATATATAGCCAAAAAAAAAATTATTTTTTTATTTTTTTAAATCCAACCAACCCAGGTTTTTTAGTTTTCAGAAAAAAAAAACTTGGACTCCCCCCCCCCCCCACTCTCTCTAATATATATATATATATATATATATATATATATATATATATATATACTGTATATATATATATATATAATATATATATATTGTGTATTTTATATTCATTATATATATATATACTATATATTAAATAGGTAGGAAGTGTATACTGTTTAAACTTAGTAAACATATATATATATATATATATATATATATATTATTATATTATATATATATATATATATATATATATAATTATATATATATAATATATATATATATATATATATTGAAATAAACACCACTAAAGTATTTCACCCTGTTGGGAATCGAACCTGGACCCTAGCAGATGAACGTGTATATGTTTGACCACCACGCCATGCATGAGCTAAAAGAACTCAATAATACTTCCTATGGTGAATATTCTCACCCACCTAATAGGACATGCCAAGCTCTTCCCGCTCACACTCAGACCTGGGGCCAAACAGGGTACCGCACAAGGTGAATAATACTTAAGTTCGGGAGTCAAGTTGTACAGAATAGAGAAATTGCTAAACAACTCGCAATCTGAATTTATATTGAAAAAAACACCCCTCAAGTATTTCACCCTGCTGGGAATCAAACCTGGACCCTAGCAGATAAACGTGTGGTTTTTGACACCTGCACGGATGAAGCTAAAAAGAAGAACTCGACAATACTTCCTATGGTGATATTCTCACCCACCTAATAGGATATGCCAAGCTCTTCCCGCTCACTCTCGGACCTGGGGCCAAACAGGGTACTGCACAAGGTGAATAATACTTAAGTTCAGGGGGTCCACAAACTCCCAAAAACCTCAGACTATTACAGCCAACAAGTTCATTTGCTAAGCAAATAACAGCAGTACAAAAGAAACATATTGATGAATGCATTGCAAGATCCTTTTATGCAAATAACATCGCATTTCAGGCTGTAGAAACACAACAGTACAAAAAAATGATAAATGCTTCAAGAGCCGGATATAAGCCTCCTACTAGAAAGGAAATTGCAGGTTCTTTATTGGATTCTGTTGATGAGAATATTGAATGCAAGTAGAGATGTACCAATACTAGAAAAGAGGCCGATGCTGATACTCTTATTTTTTTAGTGCTGATACTGATACTTTAATTAATATAATAAATACACAGTAATAAGATAGAACATTTGTGTACTGCTAGGCAACTCAGGATTGCATTCCCTGTACTGTACAACCAGTACTTAGTCATTTATTTCAAATTTGGTTGTGCCCAAGTATATTTACTTAATAAATTCAAATAGTATCTTTAAGGAATAATAAATGCAAATATAATATTAATAACTTAATGTTTGTTTTTATTCAAAAAAAAGTTCCATTTCCATTTTCCAGTAAGTATTAAAGTTTAGTTTTAGCTACTAGCTTTTATGTTTTAACATGATTACAATTTCCAAGAAGATTCTTTAACTAGCTACAATATAAAGAATAAAAATAATGAAAGAAGAGACCTAAATTAATCAGCTGAAAAGACAAATTAGAAAAACGCTATTATTCAAACATGACAATAATAATATACATAATATTCAATACTCAAATTCAAAAAATTTCAAATTGTGATGCAAAAACATTAAGCTTTTACTAGTATCTGGAGAGAGTCTGTTTCTTTTTGGGGTGTTTACATTCCCACCTACACTAAAAATATGCTCGCTCTCGACTGATGAGGAAGGGCTGATAAATATTTGCTTGCAATCACTGATAATAATGGAAACCTTGGCCCATTTTCATGCCATCACAAATTCACATGAAAGGATTCTCTTCTGTAGGCAGCATCTCCATGTTTTTGTAGAGCCTAATCTCCTCTTTCATAAATTGCAAATTTGAATTATCTTTGCTCCTTGATGACTGTCTCTTCTGTTTCTCTGATGAGGTTCCTTGGTGTGATCCTTTGAAGGTGAATGAGATGTCAATGCAATTTCAGCCATTAACTTATCAAAGTCTAGCATATATCCAAATCCTCTTCATCTTCAGGAGGTTTATTTGCTGAAAAGCCACCATCGTCACTATCAGTGCTGTTGCCAGGGGTTGCTGATAAGGCAGCTTCCACTTCTGTGAATCTTTCATTTGTCACGTGAGCAAGCTCCTCAGTTATGCTATTTATGCATTCTAAAAGTGGTTCACCATTGGAGATGCCATTCTTGTGGGGTCTCAGCTAGCTTGAGGAATTCCTTATTAGAACCTTTTATCAATCGAAAATATTGATGCTAGATTTATTATTGAATCTAAAAGTTTCTCATAATTCTTCACCCAAAAAGTAAGAAGTAACGGCCATATTAACCAATACCAAAAAAATGGCCAATACTGCTGATACCAATACTATCAGTACATCTCTAAATGCAAGCTTAAGAAATGTCTATGTGATTCAATGCTTTCGCTTTTACAAGATGGATGGTCTTCAGTGAAAAATGACCCATTATTAGCGATATGTAATTAGATAATATTACGAAAGAAAGAGACAGTAAGAAGCCACATGGCCCATCAAAACTGTCCCAGTCAAGCCAATAGAATCAATCAATCATGGAAATCCACAAAGCACCCTAGGGCTGGTCAATAACTTACATAGTATACACAAAATCTAAATATCATACACAATATAATTACACACAGAAAGAGATTCATTTTTACTAAATGCCATTGAAAGTTACAGAAAAATTAGTAGAAGTTAAGGGGACGTTGCACGTAGGGGTTCCTAACTTTTGAAGGTAGTAATCATCAATTCTATGATTTTTAGGTTTTAACCCTTTGATACCTACTGATGCAGTTTTATCTCATAACTATTTCAGTCGATTTTGACCTTATAATACGAGTTTTTAAGGTTTATTTGGCATTTTCTAATTCACAGAACTTCAATTTTGTTAGCCAAATCGAAAATAGTTTGAAATATATTACAGTCTAGTTTTATTAGCTGTGCGAAGTGGATGCTTTTTGAAATTCTGCGAAAATGTTGCAACCCTTGCACTTGCAATTTTGAAAAAATTTTTAAAAATAGATAAATTGTCTTTTGAATGTTGAAAAAATACTTTTTATATGTTATAATGGTGTAATTAATGATTTGTAAAAAAAAAAAGTGAAATAACTTTTATCTTGCATACTAGAGCCTAGTTATATCTATTGATGTAAAAAAAAACTTTGTTACGATAGTTATTTTTTTTTTTATGTGGTTTTTTTTTTTTTTTTTTTTTTTTTAAACTTGGATTATTTTAGTTCAATTTTCATCAAAATGTTACAGTTGTGCTGTAAATAACTTTAATTTCATAAATCTTTATCAACTCAGGGGTAAATCTATAGCACTTTTCGATTGTGATGCAATGCTGTCTCTTCGGCAAGGGTATCGTCATAATAATATATATAGTATATATATATATATTATTATATAGATTATATTATATTATATATATTATATATAATATATATAGCTTATAATATATATATATATATATATATATATATATATTTATTATTATATATTTATATTATATTATATAATATATAATATATATATATATATATAATATATATAGTTATATAATATAATATATATATATATATCATATAGTATATATATATATATTATATATATATATATATATATATATATATATATATATTTATATATATATCATATATATATACTATATACTATATTATCTATATATATATATATTATATTATATATATATATATATATTATATATAGTATGTAATATATAATATATAATTATTCATATATATATACTATATATATATATATATATATATATATATATATATATATATACTATATATATAGTATATATATACTATATTAATATAGAGGTATATTATTGTATATATTATTATTATATATATATATATTACTATATATATATATATATATATATATATATATTTTATTATATATATATAATATATATATATATATATATATGTATATATTATAGCCGTATAATGCTTACATATTATATTTATTATATATATATATATATGATTATATATATATATACTATATTATTATATTATATATATATACTATATATATATATATTTAGTATTATATATGCGAGCATTGGCAGTAAATATAATGCCTCAGCATATGTTCTTGAACTAACAAAGGATATTTCTCAATACTAGAACTATAAGGTATTTATGACAATTGGTTCGCCTCCCTACCTTTGATAACTGCTTTGGAGGAAAGAGGAATGCTATGTTGGTCAACAATTAGACCAAATCGACTGAATTTTGAAGGCAGAGAGGAAGCTAAAGTCGGAAGTAGAGGAAACTACGATACTTGTGTCAAACAAAAGACAGACAGCATCGCAGTGAAGTGGTTGGACAATAAGCCCGTTCATGTTTCAAATTATGCGGGTGTGGATCCAGTAGGTAAATGCCGTCGATGGGACTCGAAAGTTAGTATATCCTCAGCATATGTTCTTGAATAACAAAGGATATTCTCTCAACACTAGAACCTATAAGGTATTTATGACAATGTGTGGTTCGCCTCCCTACCCTTGATAACTGCTTTGGAGGAAAGAGGAAATGCCTATGTTGTCAACAATTAGGCCAAATCGACTGAATTTTGAAGACAGACAGGAAGCTAAAGTCGGAAGTAGAGGAAACTACGATACTCTGTGTCGAACAAAGCGCAGACAGCATTTCGCAGTGAATGTTGGTCAATAAGCCTGTTTCATGTTTTCAAATTATCGGGTGTGGATACCAGGTAGTAAATGCCGTCGATGGGACTCTAAAGTTAGTATATCCTCAGCCTATGTCTTAAACTAACAAAGGATATTCCTCAACACTAGAACTATAAGGATATCTATGTATGACAATTGGTTCGCCTCCCTACCTTTGATAACTGCTTTGAGAAAGAGGAATGCTTGTTTGTCGACAATTCGACCAAATCAGACTGAATTTGAAGGCGACAGGAAGCTAAAGTTGCGAGTAAGGAAACTACGATACTTGATTCAACCAAAAGACAGACGAACATCGCAGTTAAAGGGTTGGACAATAAGTCTGTAAATGTTGTTTCAAATTATGCGGGTGTGGATCATGTAGGTAAATGCCGTCGATGGGACGCTAAAGGAAATAAATATATCTAAATTGCACTCCTTGCCACCAATGAGTACAATAAATATATGGGGGGCGTCGATTTGTCCGACATCAATAATTGAATTGTACAGGACAGATTTTGAATCAAAAGAAGTGGAAGTGAGGATTTTTTTTACCGCTGGACTTGAAGTAGAAACGCTGGCTGTTTTACCGCCGGCTGTTAAAACTTCAAAGGGTAAGCTCTACAGTTATGCAACTTCAAGGGCGACATAGATCTGGGCTGATAATGGTGCCGGAACTAAGTAAAAGAGGAAGATTTCAATTTCCAACAAATCCGAAAAGAGAAGCGGTGCTGTTCGCCTGCAGTTCTGTTAAGGCTTGATGAGGTTAAACCATTTTACCCAGATGGGTCAAGAGAGGAAACGCTGTAAGCATTGCATAAAAAACTATGAACATAATGCATAAACTGCGACGTATATTGGTGTTTTACAAGGGAGAGAAACTGTTTTATCGGTTTTTTCATTCCAGGTAAATATTTTAGATATTGGAATGATCACACCTCGCTTTGAAAGCCCTCCACCGCTTATGGTCTACTCCAATGATCGCTCACGCGATTATATTATTATTATTATTTATTATTATATATATATATATATATATACTATATATATATATATAATATTTTAATAATATATATTATATATATATATATATATTATATATATTTATATATATATATATTATATATATATATATATATAATATATTATCATTATATATAATATTATATATATTATATATATTATATATATTATATATATTATATTATATATATATATATATATATATTACTATTTATATTATATAGTATATATATATATACGGTATATATATATATATATATATTATATATATATATATATATAATATATATAATATATATATATAAATAATATATATTTATATATTATATATATATATTTTTTTTTTCTATATTATAGTATTATATATTATATATAGTATATATATATAAGTATATATTATTTATATAGTATATTTATATCAAGTTGTCTAAAAGGTCTAAATTTGAATAAAAAGAAATTGCAGTTTATTTGTTATGACGATCTTACGCCGTTGAGATGCATTATTGCATCACCCTATTTTTGGGCATAAGAGGCCATCAAAAAAAAAAAAAAAAAAAATCAAAACGCCTTATTAGAGGTCTAATGAAGATATTAAAAACAAAATTTTTTTTATTTATAAGCGGAATCACTCACTCGGCATCAAAGGGTTAATACTTTCTAGTGTAAAATTTAATGCTCTTTCGAATGGTCTGGTTATTTTCAACAGGCAAAAAATATTTTATTCACAATATACAGGGGGATATGTGGGGTATTCAATTTTGGTATGTCATAAATGAAAAGTCACAATAACTTTTTATTATTCATCGATCAGCCGAAACTTTCGGAACAAAGTATGTTGGGAGATACACATTTTTTGTTTAAATAAATTTTTGTATGGATATATACTAAATTTAATAACGTTTCCCAATAGACAGCGGCAAACCCCTTGAGTTTACAAAACATTTGTCTAAACAAAAAATGTACATATTGCTTAGTAGTGTATGATCTGAAAGTTTCGTATTGATTGAACAAAAAATAAAAAAATTATCATGATTTTTTTTAGTAGCAAAATAAATAAATAAATAAATAGAACTGGTGGCGTGTAACTTTTTTAAATATTTACTCGATTGCAAAGAAACTTTCACAGCTTGTGTACCTCTACATGATATACATATTTTTATTTAGATTAATATTTGGTATGCCCAACAGTTTTGCCGCTGATCGCTAGAAAACCTTTGAAAAATTTGAAAGGTTTCCCATGAGCAGCGACAAATCTGTTGGGCATACAAAAATTTTTTCTAAACAAAAAATGTCTACCTTCCCCAAATTATTATTTACGATCTGTATTATTTTTATTATTCGTATAAATTTAAAATTAAGTTTTCATGGGTTTTTTTTTATTTTTGAGTTGCCGAAATTTTTTTTTTAATGATTGGTGTCATGCAACATTTTTTTTTTTCATCTGATAAGAATGAAATTTTATGGCCTTATAACTCGACGATATACACATCTTTTATTTAGATAAATTTCTGTCCGCCCAATGGTTTTGCTGCTACTTGCGGGAAAGTTTTAAAATTTAATTAGTTTTCCATGAACAGCGGCAAAAAGCGTTTGGTACACAAAAAATTTATTTTACGCAATTGAGTTATCCTTTCTAATGTATACAAGCTCTTGAAAGCTTTCATATTAATCGAAATAGAAAAAAAAAGTTATTACTATTTTTCTTTTTTATTGCAAAAAAAAATAAACAAAAAAAATGTTCAAATATTTAAGGCATTTAACTTTTTTACTATTCATCTGATTAGAATTTTAAATTTTTACAACTTGTAAAAATGGGTGAGTACATTTTTCATTTATATAATTTGTTATAATCCAACGGTTTTCCACTGCTCACAGTTCAACTTAATTATTTTTACTAAAAAAAAACTTCTTTTACATTGAGCTGCTATTTCGGGTATAACAAAAAATCCAACGCCATTTTTTTATACTTTTCTTGTTTTCAATTTTGTATACATTGACTGCATGTTGATGTATGATTCATACAAATATAAAACTTTTTTGGTATATTTTTTCAGGTAAAATAAAACTTTTTAAAAAAAATAGTTGTTCGGAACAAATTTAAGTAGGTTGGTAGCTTCGTTCGCAAAAAAATAGGTAAAAAAAAAAAAAAAAAAAAAATTTTTCTCTTATATATATATACTATTTGTGAGTTATTTCATAAAACATAGCATATGCAGTATTTCAGTGAATCCGCTTGCGAAAAATCTATTTGTAGTTCAGCAGAAATTCACTGTTAAAAATTGCTGATAAAAATGCTGATTCATGATATTTGGGAAGAAATTACACAAATTCTAAATGCCTTTTTCCATATGTCATCAAAACAAATATTAAACAGAAATCTTTCCTCTTTTTGGTGTATAATTTATCCCAATAAAATTATATTAGTGTTGCTGCATGCAACATCCCCTTAAAGAAAAATACAGTAAAGAAGTAAGCATAATGTAAAACTTTATTGCATAAACATAAATGAAGTAAGGTAATCAAAATTCAAAATTGGTGCAGGATATTAGTTATCTGGACAATAATATAGCTTATTATTTATTTATTATGAAATGAAAATGAAAAAGATGAAAGAAGTTATTAAGTTAAAGAACCCAAAACTTATAACATATGGATGATTTAAACCTTTTGGAAAAAGATGTTACTCCTAGAATGGTGATGAAGAATGCTGTTGAGGTGCAAAAATACTTTCGTAACCATCACTGGCCTAATGTAAGTGGCTTGATTAATAATAATAATAATAATAATAATAATAATAATAATAATAATAATAATAATAATAATAATAATAATAGCTATAATCTTAAATTCATAAAAGGTACAGTATTACTTAACAAAGAGTAAAAAAAATTTTAATAAGTTTATCTAAATTAGTAGAACTCTTGTAATATTTGATTATTTATAATATTTATTGATCATTTAATGGAAATGTTAAGACTGTAAAAGCTGAAAAAATTAATTATAGGGTTGAATATAGGGTTGAAAAAGTAGAGCGCATGCCACAAATTCCAAATGACACCTGCTGAAAGTCTCGCCTCGCTTGTAAAAAAAATTTCAAGTATATGGAAATTATCAGTGAAAATGATGCAGATACCAACAATAACATTAAACAAATTAAAGTAACGTTTAATTGCATAGTGAAGCTGTCAATCTTCAGAATATACTGAAAGAAGGCATTGAAGCTCTTGATTTAGTATGCATTGTATGGTATTTTATTAACTTAATCAAATGTTTCATAAATTCATTAAATTGTATTCATTGTATAAGTTATTAAAAATAATTTATAATACTGTATAAATTATTAATTTAATTTCAAACACACAGCTTCAAAAAACAATCCTCAAACTTATCAGAAGCTGTTGAAGTCTGGATAAAGCTTTACTAATCAGATGTGCTGGAGCCATTCAAAGAATCTGTAAAGAAGAGAATGGATGATGCTGTGGAACCATTTTTTTATGTGACTAATCTTCTAGATGCGGCAAGAATGGGTAAGACTAATCAGTGTAATGTACATCATATACGGTAATTATTTGATAATCAATAAATTTTACATTTTGTCCATTAAAGTTCAAATAATAATTATAATAATAAAAAATCAGTCTTTCTACTTTTCCTATAGGATCAGAACTATCATACAAGCAAGAAGAAGAAGCAGTCTTTATTGAAATCATATATGCAGGAATATCTTCCTCCATTTATGGCATTTAAAATTAAGGATTCTACAGATTTCCCAAAATCTATGTTTGTAGAAGACACCATACAGATGTATAAATCAACCCCACACAAATGGTAGAAACTAAAAGAAAAATAAACATTATATGAACATCAAAAACTAAGACTGCCTAAAGGGTTTTGTAAATTTTATGTGTATATTTAAAGTTGCCCACCAAGCTCAGCTTAGATTGAAAGAGTCTTTTCAACATTTGGGCATGGGCACACCTGGTCTAAGGTCAGAAATAAACTCAGGGTAGAGAAAGCCAGCAAACTTGTAAAAGTGTATAAATTATTAAATATGGATTAGAGTGAAACTGAAGAATTTTAAATATATATACGGTACTGTATATATGTATATTTAATTATTATATATATATATATATAGAATATATATATATATATATATATATATATTATATATATATATATATATATATAATATATATATATATATATATATATATATATATATATATATATATATATATATATATTATATATATATATATATATTGACATTGATACCTCTACCAAAGTTTTTGCCAATACCCAATCCCGATACTTTTATCCCTAGGGCCATTCTGCATCATATCAAATCAGGGTTGGCATTAAAAAACCCACCCAAAAAAAGCCCAGCTGCAGGTGTTTTTTTTTTTTTTTTTTTTTTAAATTTTTGTCTATTTTTTTTAACAATTTTAGAGATTTTTTTTAAAAATAACTAAAATTAAAAACGCTAATATTATGTTTCATTATTAGTGACCTAGTTGCCTTTTATTCAGATTTTTACTGATATACCTTTTAAATATTTGAAAAAAATGAGAATGAAAAAATAATAATTTTAAAAATTTAATACAAAGTACAAATGAATGGATCTTTTAAATTTTATTGACTAGAAGATAACAAATAGATTTCAATATTAAAATTAAAAATATTAAAAAATATTGAATGTGGTTTTAATTTGATGAAAAATAGATATTAATATATTGATAACCAAATACACATTTTGAGTTTTGACACAGTTCCTTCATCCCTACACGAACGAGAAAAAAATAAAAAGTGTTTTTTGTAGCACTTTTTTAAATATTTTTATTGAAAATATACATTTAAAATTTATGTTAATGAATCATGAAAACTGTAAATCATTTTTGGATACCATTTTTGTTAAAGAAATGTTTCTAGTTTTAGTCCTAATTACCTAAAAGGGAAGGAATTGAAACTACATTACCTTTTCAAATAAATACGAGAAAAAAACAAAAAAATAACCAACAGAAAAATATTATTAAATAACCAAAATATTATTTTATAACCTTCCGATCTCGTAATACAGAATAACACAGCAGGTTAAATACAAGAAACCAGAACATATATACAGTAAGCCTAATACAAATTTTCTCAAGTGCACTTAATAATACTGCCTGTATACTTATAGACAGGATGCCGAATAATCAAATAACTATCGATGTATCTATAATCAATATATTTTTTAAAAAATATCAAAAGTAATTTGATAATTAATCAAGCAGAATAACTACTGGTAATCATGCAGAAAATCTATAATATATATTAGAACATTAGAAATAAAAGGAGTCAGAAGCCACATGTCCCAGTCAAGCCAATAGAACCAATCACCAAACAACATGTTCATGCAAATACACAAAGCACCCTAGGCCTTGTCAATAACTTACATAGTATACACAAAGTCTACAACTAAAAGAAAAAAAAACTATAGCTAAAGGTACATGGTAACCACACTTCAAAATTTAATAACTTTATAGTAACATGAAGTTTAACCTTAATAATACTGTAACTAAACCCGCCAGTTTGGCTTAACAAGATATACAATATGAACCAATCTATATGATACAATCCAATCCTTTCTTAAATGTTGCAATCGAGTCACACTCAACAACCTCCTGTGGCAAACCATTCCAAAATTTAACAACCCTATTACTGAATGAATGTTTTCTTATATCTAGATGGCATGCTTTCTTCTTAATTTTCTTACTATGCCCCATGGTCTCCCGTCTGTGCTCTACTATGAAGAAATTATTGGTCTCTGTATTATCAATAGATGGAAATATTTTGTAGACTTGTATCACGTCCCCTCTGAGAAATTGGCTTTCTACAGAAAACATTCCTAACTCCTTTAGCCTCTCCTCATAGCTCTTACCATCAAACCCCAGAAACTCCTTGTTGTTGCACTACTTTGCACTCGCTCTAGCATATCTAAGTCTTCTCTTTAAATAAGGGGCTCAAATGTGTGCACAATACTCTAATACTGGCCTAACATAGCTATTATACAGTTTACTTATAACTTCTTTGGTCTTGTAAACAGCATTACGATTTATTATGCACACCATCTTATTAGCTTTATTCCTTGCTTCCAAACACTGATTAGCTACTTTCAAATTAATGCTTTTTGAATCTTTATGCATCCTTCACTATTCCTAACTGACGTAACCACTTTGGTATCATCTGCAAACTTAGAAACCTTGCATTTAGTGTCCCTGGTCTAATCATTTATGTTATAGGAACAATAGTGGGCTTCCCAGCACGAACTCTGTGAGATACCACTCCACTATTTCCCATGAAGACTTATTGCCATTTAGTTGTGTAGTCATAGTGCATGTTTTAGAGCATTACCAGTATATATATATATATATATATATTATATATAATATATATATATATATATATATACTCTAATATATACTATTATTATATATATATATATATATATATTATATATATATATATATATATACTGTATATATATATATATATTATATATATAATATATATTTATATATATATATATATATATATTATATATAATATATTATATATATATATATTAATATATATATATATATTAATTATATATATATATATATATAATATATATATATCGTGTAAATATATATATATATATAAATAATATATATATATATATATATATATATATATATATATATATATATATATATATATATATGAAGATATATTATATATTTTATAATATTTATATATATATATATATATATACTATATATATATAAATTTAAAAATCTCATCTTTAAAAACTTGAAAAATAATTTACAGTAGCATTACATACATTTAACTTTTTTTTTTTTTTCCAACTCCCAGTTTCTAACAGAGGATTTTAACCATAAAAAACCAGATGGTGGTTGGTGGGCGTTCCTTGGGGAGTGTCTGGTGCAGCCTGCCTAGTTCTAGGTAACAGCTACTGAACTATTGGTAGCTAACTTACTAGCTTCCCAGAGCCTCAAATTATCATGACAACAATGTTCAGAGTTTAAATAATATAAATTTAAATATATTACTTAATTCCTTTACTTAATATAGTCCTGTTATGTCATTACTATCAATAACCTGTAACAATAGCAATGCCATTTACCTTTACAAGTTTCACCAATTATGCAATGACATTCATTCAGCAGAAGGAATTGGACAATGTCTGTTACCAAATTATATGTTTAATTTGTAAATTTTATACCTATTTATCAATATATTTGTGAAATAATACTAAAATAAATTACAAAAACAAATTCAACTATTATTGATCATTTTATTTTTTGTCAAAAATAGAAATTTTAAAAAAGCCCAATAAAACCGCTGGGCTGGTTTTTTTTGGTCCAACCCTGAATCAAATCACAATTATGAAAATTTTACCTCACCATCTCCGATTTCCATGAAATTTTCAACAATGCTTAGCTTTATGGAGACTATGAATAATACCAAATTTTAGGAAAATATTTCAAACCATTAAGAAACTACTGCCATGTAAAGTTCGAGAAAAATCTTGGAAAATGTGAGACCAGTATATTCAAATTAAGATAGCAACTCTTCTAGTTAAGCTAGAACAATGAGAGTTGTGTAATTTTGTAGCATTTTTCAGGGTCTTTTCAATGATATATATATAACACAATATGGGTTATGAGGAATTTAATTTTTTTTTCAAAACCTACGTCAAATTTGAATTAAATTTTTTTTGAAGCACATGATTAAAAATTTTCAAACAAATTAAGCAAATACCTTATACATATGTTAAATGTTTGACAAAGTTTAGTTATGGGATGATGAAGGCTTCATGTTTTAAATATTTTTATTAAAAAACAATGTTTTACAAAAATTTGGGATTTTGATTAAAATGCAAGCAAGTGAAAATTAATCCTTTAATTAAAAAATCCCATCTTACAAAGAAAAATATTTTTTTTAATATTATGTACTTTTCAAACTATTTAAAACTTTGTTTTACTACTTGCCTTTTTAATTCCTGTTTTCATTGATGGTAGTTTGAAAAGCAATATCCATTTTAGAAAGCACATAAAACGTTCCAGTTGGGGTTGTAGGATTCACTTTACACAGAACATCTATGATAAGTACCCATAATACATCAGGCTTTCGTGAATAAACAAATGAAAGAGAAGGACCAGATGGTTCAAGAAATTACATAAATTTCATCAGGTTCTTGATTTTTCTCCAGAACATAAGTTAACCACCACTTGTTGTTGTACACTGCAGTAATGTATCCAAATATATCATCTATGTGGAATTTTTGCGGTGATAGTGTCACAATTTTGGTGTAGTATTCGGTAGCCTCTGAAAACAATTTGACATGTATCTTTGATGTACTTGAATTCACTGGTAGGAAAGCATGAAATTCCTGTGTAGCATGAATAGTTAATGCTTGCTTAAAACAATCACACTAAAAGGATTCTGATTGCACATACTCTTCTTGAGTTGAATATGCAAAGTTTACTGATGGGATATATTCAACTACCCACTGAAGGAGTTGAATATGTGTCAGTTTTTGATGCTCATAAGGCCATTGTAAACTAACTCATGATGAGAGTCTTTCACTGCAACAAGGTCGAAATAAATGATTTTTAATGTATACTTAATATATAGGTAATATGGACGCCATCTAATATGCATATTATTTTTGGCGAGTTGATCAATGGTTCCCGTTAGAAAAGAATCCCAAAACTCAAAGTTGATATGAAAATGGTGGCCAGCATCCATTTTTTTGCCAAAAGATATTGAAAATTTATCTGAAAGATTGAGTGAAATAGAATTAATTGTGATAAGTCAATTTTCAACGTAACTTTAGAAGGCCAAAGTATGCTACCAGTATGTTAGGTAGTTTTAGGTACTAAATTTAGATGAAATTCACCGAAATTATATATGTCCATATTTATTTTATGGGAGGGGGGTATATTATTAGAGGGGGTGAAATATGGGGCTCATGCTCACGAAGCCTAAAAATTATGCGATATCTATATGCCCTATTAAGTACATTATTAAGTTAAAATGTAGAATTTAACATTTTATTTTTGAAAGAATATTAAAAAGAACTTAAAATAAAATTTTTATTTCTAAACCAATGGCATATGTCCAATCATTTCTTTAAGTAAATGAAATCAAAAGATTTATTAATAAGAATTAAAAATCGTTATTATTTATATACGGAGAAATACATAAATGGGTGAGCAATATATGAACTGAATTGACCACTTGTTATGCTCATTTGGCAACTGATTAAAGAGATATTTGTTCCACAAAATCCGATCTATTGTGCAATACTGGTTATGATTGGTGTTAATATGCAAAGTCTAAAAACGTGAGAGAGAATGGCTTTCAGCTAACAAATTTATAAGAAAATTTACACTAAAATTATAATTTTATAAGATAATTATCGTTATTTATTAAATATTTAATTTATAAATCATTCGGTCAACAGGTAGACTTTTAGTTTTTTTACGCATAATCAAAGTAGAGATATTATTATTAGCCCGAATAGTGGACGAGAGAACTGTCAGTATTATATTATGAGAATAATTACATAATTAATATATTAATAGTATATATAGTATATAATATTAGATAGTATAATTAATAATAATTATATATAATACTATATAAATTAATATAGTTATATATATATATATTATTAAGTTATTATTCATCTTACATTAATCATTACATCATCGGTAATCAATCAACCTTATATATAATATACACTCTTCTCTGATTACTCTCACCAAGATACTGGGTAGGGTATAAGTAGGTGGGCGTCACAGATAATATTATACACCGGGAAAATAAGAAGCAAGTTAATTAAAAATTATATAAGAATATATGAAAGCTAAATTATCATAAAAGTGAAGCTCATCCTCAACAGGGTACCCCCTTTATACCTATTTTTGAGAAGAAGTAAATCAGTAAATCAGAAAATCCAACTACCCTCTCCATAGCTATCATGGACCATATATATATAAATATAAGTGAGTGCAGACGACCACCTCATTATGTGAGGCATACCTCGGATCAACATTAGGGGAACATACCTGCCTCTAGTGTGGGCTTACAACCATATCACCCCTCACATATACCTAACGCCCATATTATCCATCTACTAATAATGTAATGCAACTTATTATCTTCATGCCTCTGTGCATAATATCACATGTATCTCTTAGCATATCTTCAGACATTATCCTTTACTGACTCAATTATCAGCTATTTTATTCTATGCGTCTCGCTATATATATCAACCAGCCGGTTTGATTTCCCATCACACACTCACCACTTATATATACAATATTCAGTATTTTATAATCTAACCGTGAGACTATCTTCCACCATCTTATTATATCCGTCATGTACCAAAACCAATCTCAATCACATATACTTTCATTTTTTCACATTACCGCCTTTTCTTCTCACACACAATCACGAACACAACCTCTTATCGTAATACGTTCATATTCACATAATTTATCTACTTACTACTATCAACCTTAAACTACTAAGTATTATATATATTATATATATATGTATATATATATATATACCCAAAGATGTCCACTATGTAATATAGATATACTTGAAACTACATTTGTGTACGTATTTAGATCTATAATTAACCTATATCTAATATATACCAGACATATGAGGCCACTACTATATACATAACATCACAGGTTAAACTATAATCCATATTATACCTTACTCAATAAGTAATGGTACTCAGAAGACTTAGTCCATTTACATTCCCCACCAACGATTTAATTGCTACAGCCACCGATGAGTACTGTTGTGTGTTGTGTGTTGAAACTTCCGCTGCGCAATCTCTCCCACTCTCCACACTTCCCACAGCAGAGTCTGCACTCTCCATCTGCATGATATCAATTTACCTCATTTTTATCAATCTAACATTATATTCATAAATATTTAATAACCAACAAGACACACTATTTTACCAGCTGCTCACCAATCTAAACATAACTTCCCTACACCTGAGATGATACTGTCCTCTAACTTCACACATAACTACATATATCCTATATCATTCTATTATAAATATTGATCAACTTATCTATATTAATCTTATCTACTTATATATACATAGTTTACTTTCACAACCCCCTTTACATATCACAAAACCTCATATCACAAATACTATCTATCCAAATTACCTATTCAAAAGTTATTCTTCAGATTATCGCCTCGACAAAACCGAAATATTATTGTAGTACAAGATATAAAGGTAGGAATACTCACTCACTCACCACACTCTTTTCATTCACTCTATACATTACTATAACACACATCTCCTGCCATGCATCTATTATTCATATATATAATTTATTATATATAATTATATATATATCAATATATATATATAATATAGTCAATATAAGCCCGATCGGAGGCTTAATGCGCTTAGAAAGCACGTCACATTCTTTTCACTATGAGAGATACCTCGAGTGGAAGCCGATAGTATATCTAAAGAGAAGTGAGAGCCACACTGAAAGAGGATGCACCAAGCTACCACAACTAGAAATTGCATGTTTGAATGAACCTACCACCTACCTACTTAAGAGCGTATGATAACTTAAAGGAGACTATAGCATCGAGACACACAAATCACTCTCACTTCTATTTCGTATTTCCTTACACACGAGAAAATATGTTTCTAGAGTTGCCTGAGATAAGTGGTTTCGATGCGGAGACCAATAAGAGAGCACAATAGATGTCTGAGTGTTCCCACTACAACAGTGCAAAACGCAGCAAAAACAACCGCTAATCTCGAGTTACGAATGGAGTAGATTACATAACGTTAACGCAATCCTTTCAGCCATACAATACTTACACTATATATAATTACCATATCAGTATAATAATCTCAGCCCTGTTCTAAACCCTAATAAGAATTACTAAATACTAAATATTATTTCCTTCTATATCCTCTTCATAATCTATTAATTATGCTTACAATGTGAAAGGGTAATATGAGGATCCAGGGCACATCAATTATTGGCCATTGTGGAGGCCATAAACGTACACCTTTATTTCTTATTCACAAACCAATCAGTATATTCACTTCAGTATATTTACTACACATATCTCGACGCACTCTTTATCGACCAAAATATTACAAGCATATTATCTTTCCCTATCAATTATATATACTACTTTAATAAACCTAATATTATCTCATATAATATTTGACGATATAATAAGCCTACATTACATATATTATATGGCTTCATTCCTAGCCGTTATATGGGGTACTATTATTGCTTGACTCCAATCCCTCGGAAAACGCTACCCTCCGTAAACGCTTGGTTACAAAACTTCCAAATCCAATCAATCAAGCATATCGCCTATGTCCTTTTACGGATTGACGACAAAGTTTATTCAGTCCTATTCCCTCATTTTTTAAAATATCATAATCCTCTCCCTCCTAGACCTGGCACTAAAAAATTCAATCCTCTTATGTTTAATTTTTACAAAGAGTACTTGAATTTTCACGTGAAAAACATTGATTGTGCTGAAGAATGGTTCCCAGATATTTATATGACTCAACTTTTCAAAAATTACTTTCAAGCAAAAATTTAAAAGTACAAATCTCAGCTAAATTAACAAAGCTCCTAGGGATATATTTTCTATATAAGGTTTTCTTTCTGGAGAAAATCAGTTACAAAATTCGACTTAAAACTGAATGTGGTTTTAAAAACAATCTTTACACAGTTTAAATTTCTAAGATTTTAGATTTTAGAGTGAAAGAAAATTAGGAAATATTTGAAATTTAAAGATTAATACGTCTCCTTACCTTTATTCCATTCAGTTTATACTTATAAGTGCGGTGACCGCGATGCCACCTACATAGGAAAGGACGAATACGAAGCCTTTCCATACGTATTGATGAGCATAAAGGTATTTAATTAATTTTATATAATATTTTGTTTAAAATTTTATCATTTATATTGTAAAGTCTTAAAAAATGGGAAAGAAGGATTCTTACCCGAAAAGAGTTTCATGCAATAAAAATTTTAAAATGTTTCAAATTTCCTTTTAAGCTAATTAGATATTTAAGTATAATATATAATTATGTTAATATATATATATATTATATAATATCTTATAAGTATAATATATATATATAATTATTAATATACTAATATATATTATATATAGTATATAGTAATATTATATATATATAATATGATATAATATAATTATAATATAATATATATAATA
>JABUQX010057303.1:0-35511 GCA_015478945.1 Trachelipus rathkii
ATCCCAAGCACATAAAACACTAGCACCGAAGATCACACTAACACATCTTAACACTAAAGAGAATATATATATATATATATATTATATATATATAATATCATATATAATTATAATAATATATTATACTTATAATATATATAACTATATTACTCGTTTAATAATTGATTTATGATAGTACTATTAATATAATATCTAATAACTATTATTTTCTATTAATTTTCATAAGTATATTATCATGTATTAAGGTATATAGTGGAGTTAATGTATGCCTATGTAATTATATATTATAGTATATATATAGTGAAACTATATATAATTTACTATATATACATATGTTGCAGAAAAATTTGTAGAAAATGTACTGTGACTACATACCGAGGTAACTAACTTAACCTAACCTAACGTAACCTAACTACACCTAACTAACTAACTAACTAACTCTAACTAACGTAAACTAACTTCCTTAGATTAATTTTCATTATATAGTTCAGTTTGTGATACATAGGAAACTTTGGAGTTCATGTTTTTTACGTTATCATTGTGAGGATTATTGACTATATCTCACAAGTCACGTAAGGTTTCCTCACTAAATTTGACAGTGAATTTTATGCTAGTATAATAATTATCTAACTAGTATATTTTAGTATGACTTATATATATATGATGGATCATAAATATACATAGTTTCTATATCTTCTACCTTTAATTATACCAGTAATAATATCTTGTGTATTATTTAATGTCATAATACTGTTTCTATATATATCTATTATAAACTATAACTATAGAGGAAGAAATATCATATTAATCTTTATTATATTTACTATGGAAAATGAAAAGAATGTATGGTATATATATATGAAATCTAAATTTATAATTGTATTCTTATTCTCACTTATCATGAGACTCTATATATAACTAGTTCATATATATATATAATATATAGATATTATATTTCTTTTACTATATTCATATATATATATATATCTATTATCATTATATAATTCATATATATATAATATATAATGGCCTAAACTTCGTATTAATAATATACTTAATCAATTCCGTTAAATGAGATATTGACAGCATCATTTTCAGTTGAAACAATTGCTTAAAGCTTTATGGAGGAGATAAGCCCATGCCTTCAAACGTAATTGCCCGATGTAGCGATACATATTGGTTTGCTTAATTGCTAATGATAAATCTTATAAAGTTTGAGAGGATTTATAAAGCATTAAAGATGACGTTTGCACATTCTTTGTACCTTTTACATTCCTGAACATATACGCCTGCACACACACCAAATACATACACACACACAAAGGCAACACGCACAAATACATACACACAGACCTATATATATATATATATTATATATATATATATATATATATATATATATATATATATTAATATAAACTAATAAAATATAATAGTGATATAATATTGACAGATATGAGGTTATACACTCCACATTACTGATTATTATTAGTCTTTCTATATATATATAGTAAGAATATATATAGTATTTATATATATATGTATAGTAATTAATATTAATAATGACTTTAAATATTTACTATATATAAAATTCAGTATATATATTATATATATATATAACTAATATATATATATAGTATATATATTACAGTACTGATGGCATTACTGGTAAAGAATACATAATAATAAAATTATTTGACATAACCTACATTTTACAACAAAAATTAACAATCATTTCAATTTTATTACCGCAAAGCCGTCGATTAGAAACTTCTCACACTACCCTAACAGCATTGGTTCATGTTTTTATAAGGCGTTATATAATTATATAACTAATACTAATATAAATTATTATATTAGGCGGGATAGTTACTCTATCTATATATATTATAACTATACTAAATTCTTTATAGACATATATATTTCAATATAATATATAATAATACTATATAATATATATAATATATATTAATATATATATTATATAATATAGTATATTATAATATAGAATATAGTTATAAATAACTATAACTATAATAATATATTGTTTTATACTATACTATACTCACAGTATACTACTATATATTATTATACTACTTATGTATATTCATCTCTATATATAATAAATATATACTATATATATAATAGAGTATATATTATATTTATATATAATAATATATATATATATATATAATATATATAATATATATATTATATATATATATATATATATAATATATATATATAGTATATATCGCTAACTACTATTTATATATATATACTTATATAATATTTTATAATATATATATACTCTCTTATTTATATATATAGGTATATATATCTGTAATATAATCTATCAACATGACGCTATATATATATACTTAATTATATATATATATTAATAAATATGATATATAGTGTAAATATTTTAGAAAATTTAGTATTATATATATAATATACATAATATATTTAAATAATTAAATTTAAATATAAGCCTATATATATCTATATATATACTATATATATATATATCTAATATATATATTATTGTTGATCCTTAAAGTCATTACACGAGACATTCTCATTGCTTTATAAATTATTGGCAGGAAAATCCTATCATTCGAACAACCTAATTTAAGATATATATACTAATAATACTCATTTAATATACTATATATCTCTTTTATACTATATATTTTATATAATATACTTATAATTATTACTATATATTATATAATTACGCATATATATATTATATATATAATTATAATATATATAATACTATATATACTATTTCAGTATATATACTACTATAAGTACATATATATATATAATTATTAATATTTATATATTAATAACTAGAAATGATTCATTAATTCTTATAACCAACGTACTGGGTGTCTACAGAAGTTGCTGAACTATCAATTTTACTTTTTTTTTATCTTGTAGCTATCATTATATTTGAATCGTGAGTAATAATCTTTGTATTAGAGTGATAGGGGGTTATAGTATATATATATACTATTTAGCATTTATTATATTTATATATCCTTATATCTATATATCTATAGTATATGTATATATAGATATACGTAAAACGATGAGAGGAGAGAGAGAGAGGAGAGAGAGAGGAGAGAGAGGAGAGAGAGAGAGAGAATAGAAGAGAGGAGAGAGAGAGAGGAGCAGAGAGAGAGAGACACAGACAGATACCAGACAGACAGACGACCAGACAGGCAGACAGCCAGACAGACCCGACAGCAGACAGACATGACAGACAATGCGGAACGAATTCAAACAGCAAAGCATAGGTGAAGCTTACGAGCAGTCCATTTTATAATGGAAAATACTATATTTAGTGAGTGAAGAACGTCGGAAAATTATAAGAAAAAATTTAAAGATAATGTACGAATAGATTATTGTACAAAATTAAAAGTTAACTACAGTCAAGTGAAATAAAAAGGCCATTCGAGTCAATAAACAAAGTAACTAATATAGCTATACATTTTTTTGTTTATTATAATAAAAAAAAGAAAAAGAGTAGACAAAGAACGAAAGAACGAAACAAAATAATGTTATTTAATCTCTATATAAGTGTAAGAATCAACGCAGCAGGCAGTGTTCGCTTTGTATTTTATTTTAATAATCAATAACATGTAAATATTTTGTATGTAGTGTAGTCCAATTGCCATGTTTTCACTCGAACAATTAACTCAAATTTATATTCCACACGTTTCGTGCATTATATATATTATTAGTGAAATCAAACGTACTGTATAGTAATTTTTGCAATATATTAGTTACATTAAACAAGCATGATAAAATAACAATAAAAATTATTTCAATTAATATAATAAATTTGAATGATATTTTTATTCCCATTTATATATATATTTTCAGAGAAAATTCTTACTATTCAAACTTATGAGAGGTGGGATGCAGTATAGATTATATAAAATTTATAGATATTTGATCAAGAATCATTGCTGTTTCCTGGTAAATATATTACATATTATGTTTGCTAAAAGTGCGTTCCCATTGGTGACTTCTATTCAGTACAACAATACAAAGTGTTTTTTCAAATACAGGCTGGTGATGTTGAAATCTTACATCCGTATCTTTGTTCCCTCTCTGGCTTTATCTCGATCTTGATTCAATTTTTAGATTGCTTGTCGTGCAAAGGATGTTATCTCTATATAGCGTTATAGTTGTGATTACATTTAAGTACTAACTTTATATATATATATACCTTTAATATAGTATATTTATATATAATATATATATATATATACTTTTATACGTAAATATATATATAGAATATACTATAATATTCTTATATTTATATCTTTATATAATTATTAATATATCATATCATCATCTCTATTATATTATATATATTATATATATATCTTATTATATATATATATATATATATATTATTATATATTGATATTATACTCTATTTATATCTATATTATAATATTATAATTACTTACATTTATATAATATTTATTTAATAATATATTATATGTATCAGTGCGCGGTAAATATCTTTATATATATTATACTATATATAATATTACATATATATATCCTTTATATATCCGATATATATATCGGCCATATAATATTATTATATATAGTTTAATCTATATATTATATATATATAACATATATATTATATTAATATGTATGAGTTCTAATATATATACAGTATAGCTATAATATAAGATTATAGACATATAGTCAGCTTTATGGCTAGTATTAATTGATTTATATATTTATTAGTGTAAGTATAATATATATATGTATTTTATATATATATATTCCTCTATTTATTAAGTATAACTTATATTATATACTCAACTATATATATATATAAAATATGTTCTATATACTATATATATATATAATATTATATAATATATAATATAATAATCATATTATATATATATAATGGCCGTTAATAATAACGCCGCAAGCCGGCGGTGGCCGTGGGGGCGCCAGGGCCGAGAGGAGCGCACGGCGGGCCAAGAGGGATAAACACTTTTTCGATGAAACTCCATAATGAAAGCTCTTTCTCTCTCTCTCTGGCAGAATATTTGTTGATTGAAATAATTATGTTTCTTAGTATATTTCGACGTGTGTAAGCTTTTTATAATGCTTTCTTGACAATCATCACTAGTATAATTTTCTCATTCATCTCCCGCCCTCTATGTCCAAATTAAAACTAATAAAGTTATTTGAAGAAGTACTATGGAAGTACCATGACGAGTAGGTTATAAGTAGATCTTAGGCTGTACTGCAGGGATATAGCATCATGCGTGATCAGGCAGGGCCAACTGGACTTGGAGAAATTAGTGCGAACATTTTGTGCTGCAAAGAGAAGGGGGATTAATGAGCATTTAGAAGAGTATTAGATTCTAAAAGTTAAAAAAGTAAAATCTTAGTTGGACTGGTTTTTTTTTATTAGTGTTGTTTGCTTTATCTCTTACTCTACCAGTTATGTAAAAGTGTTTTTAAAATGGCATCTCATATATAATAAATAAGTAATATAATCCTGTGCATAAACTATATATATCTAAATATACTTTGATTAATATATCTATAATATATTATACATATATTATATCTCATTACTATATATATTATATATAATCATTTATATATCTTATGATATATGGATATCTATAATATATTATAACAATTAATTATTATCATATATATATATATATGATTATATATTTATACCTACGCAAATATTTCTTTGTAAATTATTTATCCGTTGTATAAATATTTTCTATATAAATTTTTCATTGTAAGTTTTTCGCTGTAAAATTTCAGTTGTAAGTGTTCCATGATAAATTTTTTGTTGTTAATTTTCAGCTGAAATTTATTGTTTCGGTTTGAAAAAATACATTACCATAGAGATAGGACTTTGAGTGCACGGAAACGCGAATGGCCCGTGGATCAGTGAAATTGCACCTATGCAGAGTTCTATCGTTATCTTGGTCTACTGTTTTTTGGTGTTTTGCTTTAAAATTTCATATTTATCTATATAAATTGGAATTTATTTCAGGTAGATAGAAGTAGGAGAAGAAAGCTGTGTATATGCAAGAAAATATTGACTTAATTGGTAAATTCTATCTTCTTTAGTTAGTTAGAGTTATCGATAATCAGTTGTCTTTCTTCTCTGTGGCCTTCTCTCTCCTCTCTGATTTCTTATCCGGTCGCTCTCGTAGCTCTCGCTTTCTCTATATTATATTAAATAATTTACTTTTAGAATTTAAATATTTGCATATAAATAATTAGCTTATTTTAATATTATAATCTTGATTAGATTATAATCTTCACATGCAAGCAGATGATAGCGAACACCTCTTAATATATAATTACCTTATATGGTAGGTTTGAACATCTTTTAATATATATAGACTATATGCTCTTCGGCCTACTTTATGTATATAATTATAATTTTATATTATTTAAAATATATATATATATTATATAACTATATAATATATACTATATATATATACTATATTATTCTATTACTATATACTATATATATACTCATCTATATTACTGTACTAGGGTAAAAATATCAAATATCAATTTATTCTTATCATCTATATAATTTCTTTTTATAGTTTAATTCCTGTGTCGTATGACACATTTAAAAATGGGAGGTGAACAACCTCTGGGAGCATCAGGTATAAATTTATGGTATATATATATACTAGTATATTGTAATAATATGTATGCTAATATTATTTAGGCAAATGACAGAATATTTAACATTATTCTCTATACTTAAAAATATTTATATATAAATATATGTAAAAACTGAAGGGGATCCTTCATTTAGGCCTGGTCTTTATGGCCATTATTCTCCTAAAATAATAAGTCGGGTTGTCGCCTTAATAAGATGTGGTCCGCTCCTGACATGCATCTTGCCTGAGATTACATTTGGAAATATATTCAAGCTTAGCCTAATTGAAAATAATATACTCCGTTTGGCATACCTGTATATGTTGTATTTTATGAAATGAAATGATATATTAGTATAGTTAATACTTAGCTATAAAAGCTTTAGATAAAATTTAAAATTTATTTATGAGGAGAAAATCATTTTTACCCTGGAACAGTGATTTATGGTATGGAGAGAGGACTTTGTTTGTAACAAATGATTCTCGCGGCCGATGCCGTTCTAATCATATATTCCAATCGAGAGTTAAAACGGAGCTGATTGAGTTATACCTATGAGTAGAAGTGCCACGGGCTTTCGGGAAACGATCGCCATGTGGCCTGAGTTGCGTTTCGGGTTGCAAGTCGGGCTTCTGGAAACGGCAGCTATAGCGTTTGTTTGACATGAGAAAGAAAATTATTTCGCCATTCAGTTCAAGATGCTCCTGTCCATGACTAAAGTGGGGTTGCACCAATTTTTCTTGTCGACAGTCCCGGGGAGAGGGGCGGAGGAGAGGAGTAGATTTATATATAATTAATATATATATATATATATATATACAAATTTTCGACGCTGGTGGATTCAAATTAGACAAAAAACGAATCAATCCTTTTAATTACTGTTTCTATAATATAATAGTAGATTTTCTGTTAGTGTTGAAAATAAGCATATACTCATACTTTAAATAATATAAATATTATATTATATAATATATAAAATTAATATATATATATTATAATTATATATATTATCACTTATATATATATATATATTATATTTATATATATATATATTATATATATCTTATATTATATATATTATATATATATATATATGGCCATCAACCTCTAAAGAATGGTGATATAGTGGGCAGCCAGCCTGACATGACTCATTTCGAACAATACTTAAATACGGATGAAGACACTGGATAATCTCATAAATTTATGGAATCCGCAAAATGGAAGCCAGTGCTAAACTTTGCATGGGAGAATAAAAATAATTTTTACATTTTCTTTTTAAATAATATATATCATAGCAGAAATAAATAACATACTTTGGAATCAGCGTGTGAAAATTGTATGAAATAAACATAAATAGCGAAAAAAAATTTTAGACTAATAAGTTTGGAATCAAGCCATATGAATTTCTAGTGGCTGAGTCCGGAGTGGGACGGGGGGGGAAATAGTTCCACCGTCGTACCGGGAGGGAGTACTCCGATTTTGCCATTTGAGCGGTTTACCATGGAAATAACTTTTTGTTACGTGTTAAATTCATAAATTATTTTATTTCTTAACCCTGTATATTTTTTTCATAGAAATTGTTCAATATCTGGCACTGACAACAATAACGTTATTGTTTTCTGTACCTATTAGTTTTGAGATATAAAAAGAGATTATAAAAATATGTAAAAGCATTTTTTTTTTTAAATTTTCATACATACTTTCATACTCCGATTCCATATATGATTTTTATAGAGGATTCTCATTTTGTCACTGGAATATTATTTCATTTCTTCGTGATTATATTGCGGGTTTTTAATCTCTCAGAATTCATGCTATAGTAATACAGTATATCGGTAGTTATAACGATGATATATATAAGTCTTTACGTGTCAGATATTTCAATAGTAGTACCTATAATACAGGTGATATATATAGTATATATATATATATATATATATATATATATACTTAATTCCTATTAAAAACATAATCTCACTTGATTATATATTACTATAACTATATAATGATGTATGTATGTGATCGAAACCATAATACAGTGATTATAACAAAAATTTTTAGCTCTCCCATCGTATCCAGTGAAAACTCAAAATAATATTATTCTCTGATATACTATATACTATTATATAAAAGTAGAATTACGTTGATGGATAGACTTGTCAGGATTGGTAATGTGAATAGTCTACTATTAGATCTAATATAAAATCTCCTAATATATTTAAGCAATTTGATGAGAAAATAATATATACTACTCTCATAACTATTAATGAGTAGATTTACTATTCGATAAGTACCATATACGTTATTATCTCACACGTAATACATCTATCATTTATATAGTATAGCTTCTTTACTATATAATAATTTAATAATATAATATAATACATATAGTCTTATATACCTAAATAATATACTATTAACTATACGGTTATATACATTAGTACTATATTTAATATAACCCGTATGGATATTGCTTCTTTAAATATCAACCAGTATCGCTTAATTAGTTAACGCCCAATTTCATAACATTTCTTTTATCTTTCCAAAAGTAATAATAGAGAAAGCCTATTTTAATTATTCTTCTTTTTTTTACCTTCCCTTCCATTTTGTCAGTTTTTCCCAATTCTATAACTACTCTGACTTAATATGGTTCATGATTTGCTGATTAAATTTTAGTATTATTTTAGTGGCCATATATAGATATAGACTTTGTTTCCATTTACGAGGAGTTTTAAGTGACTTATAAGACATTTGACAATCTTAATTTTCTCATATGACATTTTTATTCTTAGCTTATATATATATATACGTATATATTATATTTATATATATAATATTACGGCTTTGTTGGTTGTATTAGCTAAATTAGGAGCGATATTCTTATTATATTACTATTTTATATTAATACACTTCTTATATATTTATTCTTTTGGTGATAATATATATGTTCATATTTAGAGTAGAGTGAGGAGAGGGTATGAATTCTTGAGTACACCTATTATGCGTTTACGACCCGTTGATTGGTAATTCGAGGTAGTAATCATTGATCCATACTGTATTGTTATACTTTAAATTAGTTCATCTCTTTAATGTATATACACCTTGCCGTATTAAGCTAGAGCCATTTAATCACTAATTTAATAAGATTTACTTTTACTATATACTAACTGGAATCAAATGAAACTGATTCCTCCGACTATTGGAATTAGTTTTCGACATAAAGACAGTCTTCTGTTGTTCGATGTACGATATCAAGTGTACTGTGGCGAAGCTACTGAAACTTTATCGGCTTATAGAACAATATCAGTGATGAAACTCATAGATCCTAATTGACGGAGGAAACACTCCAATCTTCGCATCGTCACTTTTGTAAATTCAAAACTCTTGTTGTACGAACTAAAAATGTGATAGACTACATACCTCGTTCTGTTCGTGAAATATAACTTCTGCTAAAAAATGATGATAATTTGAAGCTTCCTGATGGTTAGATTCCTCTGTCTTTAATTGTAAGTTGGAGTTATGAATCATATAAAATATCCGTGAAGATTCTCTTGAGCTATTGAATCAGCTGATATCAGTGACAGTGGTATGAGTCCTCTACTGGTATTAGAGACATATTTTATCAGAGATTGAGGTGTCCGTGTCTCCCATTCCTTCACACAAGACCTAACAATATATATTTATAGGTGAAATTTATAATATATTCTTTAATAAAAAATCTCTAAATATATATATATAATTGCAATAATATTAATTATTCTACTACTAGTATAATATAAGTATATATTAAAAATAATATAAGTCATAACTATACATATATATATTATCATATATCATATTATATTAACTCTATTACTTATATCTACTAAATCTCTTATTTATATTTCGACGTGTCATCTTATTAATTACTATTAGTCTCTTACTTGTATGACCAACTAAATAAACCATGCCATTAAGTGCCCTTTAATAACTATAACACGTCAATAAAAATAATATATGTGAATATATAATAACTTGTCTTGTGAAAACCTATCACATACTACAACATAAATACTGGCTTATGCTTAGGTATTCTAAGTACGGTATCACCTGTCCAAGAAACTGGAGGTATAAAGTTCTGTTTATATAAGATACTGACGAGATTATTTTATTTTTCTCATATCTTCACTTCTCTCAAGTAATCTTAATCTCTATCATAAAGCTAATGAGCATAGGGTTACCTCATTCTAGCACAACCTATTTTTTAATGGTAAGTACTGTATCAGTTGCTATATTGGGGAGTGGGTTAGTAACTTTACACTGGTATTCATATACCCGTGCTATTGGATAGGTAATGTCGTAAATGTTTCAAATAGCCAAAATATAATCGCTTATATACTGTATCTGTACTTATCTATAGTCTATCAGCATATTTGGTATTAATAACCACTTCATAGTTCATTTAATGTCTATTTTTGCCTGAATGATGGTTGTACGTCGTTTATGATTAGGTGTAACTTATATAAATTTCTCTATTTTTCATATTTTCAGTAATTATTAATTACTTTATATATATATATACTAATAATATATAAGTCAGTAGGTAGTACTATAATTAGGCGGTACTTATCTTAGCTGTATGTAGCAAAGAGTAGAATCATTTATTTATGCTTATTATTAACCACTCGCGCTAACTTAATAAGTATTTTATTAATATCCTATTACTTTATCATAGACGTACCCTCCGATAGCACAAGGTGTAGTGACTGTGATTCTGCATTCAACTATTAGTAAAATGTATTTATATGTATTTAGATATATATGGATAATATATTAATTTATAATTACTAACATGAAGATATAATGTTTTAATTCGCATTCTGCTCAGTGACACTTTGAAACTTATAGTATGACAGTTATTTAAACATTACTGTTCAACGTAAAACCCTACACACACTCATCATATTCTTTTCATTAGTTACGTTATCGAACAAATGTAGTTTTCGTGTTTTAATTTAATCTCTCATTTTATCATTTTTAATAATATAGCGGACTATTGAAGTTGCTTACGCTTTGTCTGTAATATTCTATTCATCTTATTTCGCTATTTAATTGGTATATGAAATATATTTTAATTATAAGTTCTTCCTATACTAATCCCCGTTAACATTTTGATATATATAGGGTCTCTCCTTTCGCCGTCCAACGTATAGATGTGTAAGTAAGAGTCAGTACGTATATTATACTATTTTGTGTTATTATATCAATTAAATAAAATTTATATATATATATATATATATATATATAATTTTATAAATATATAACTATAATTACTAATATAATATATTTATATATTAACATCTATATTATATATATATATATATTATATATATCTAATATATTAATTATATATATATATATATATATATATATATATATAATATACATATATAATATATATATATATATATTATAAATCATATATATATATACATATCATATAAATATATATATTATAATATATTATATATATATATTTATATATAATATTCATAATATATATATACTATCTAATTATATAATTATGATTATATTATTTATATTAACTATATTATAATCTATATATTCATATATATATATTTATAATATTGTAATATATCTATTTATATATTTCAATGATAATTAATATCATATTAATATTTTAATACTATTATATATATATATTAAATATATAATATCATATATAAACTAAAATATATCATTACATTATATATATATAATTTTATTCATTAATATATTATATAATTACTATACATATTAATAATATATATATATATATATATATATATATTCATATATATTAATTATATAATATATGTTCATAATATATAATACATATATTTATATATATATTTATCTTATATTATATAATATTCATTATCTATATATATTATAAATATTATATAATATTAATATATTAATATCTATATATATATACATGGTTATAAATTTTATATATGTATTTTGGACCTTCGAGAATCACTCGTACATAGTATATAATATTTTAAAATTAATAATAATAATAACATTTCATTTATATCTTGATTAAAATTTTTTTGGTGGGTTCCCACTTTGAGAGTTTTTTTTTATATCGAGATTGTTGCGTGTTATGGTTTTACTGCTATACAAAGGGTATGTTTCTGAAAGAAAAAAGAGGTCATAAAGAGATAGTCGACGCTTTGCGATATTTTTAAAATCACTTGAGCTTAGTTATTCTCGTTTTTTTTAGGGAGTAGATCTGGAATACTGAGAGAGTATAACATTTTTGTTTCAGGTATTATTTATAATTAAATATCGTTTGCTTAATAAATATAGTTTATTAAGATAATGTGAGTAATATTGGAGGACTGTATTGTATCAAACCAGATGTGCATCGATTTGTTCATCCTGCAAATCAATATTACGTATATTAATAAAGAAAATAAAAAGAATAAGAGATGTGAGCAGATGCTAGTAGTTGCTGGTTCTTATATTGATAAACTAAATAACTAGATAATGTTATAGAATAATATATTTTGTGTGTCTGATTAATTATTAGCGAGATGATACAGATATATAATATGTATACCCCTATTGTACCTTATAACGGGTGGGGTTGAATTTTTAATATTTATACAATCACCGCCACGTGTATGGGAATATGATAGTACACTGTACTAATAATACATATGAGATAATATGTATATTAAAGGATATTATATCACTTTTATATATTAGAGAGTTGACACGGCCATAACAACTACAATATATGGAGGACTATTTAGAGATATGAGACTTATTGATAGACGCTAGAACGTAGAATGAATTATAATAGAGATATTCAATAGTAGTTTAATATAAAAACTATACCTAAATATTATCACCTTGAGTTGTTGGAAATGTTATAAGGTTTGTGTGCTCGTGACATAGATTGGGATATAGATTTTAAAACGAGAGAGAACGATTAAAAAGAAACAAGAGGTTGCTCTGTGCGTGGAGATCGTATAATAGAGATGAGCATCTGCTTCTGGAAAACCTCAAACGTAGGATGAAGATTGATTTTTAATCCTCGTAGTAACCTTGCGTTACAATAATAAAGAGATAATAAGTAGTGAAAGTATGGAGTTGTGAGTAATAAGATTGTAAATTATATTATACTAACCCAGTATGTGATGTTTAATAACAGTGGTATGAGATAATATATATATTTATAGAATATATGATGTATATATATATTTACATACTAATGATAAATTAACGAAAGTAATATTTCTAAGACAGAGAGCCCATGTAGGAAGCTGAGCGAGAGTGAAAGAAGATGGGAAGAGAGATAGAAGTGTACGTTTTCATAACGCCCGTAGGGGAGGGGCGGAGAACCTCCCCGGACCGCGTCAACCAAATACCAAAGAGCGGGGTTCGGGAGACCCTCCAGACCCTTCCCGGATGGGGGGGAAATAGTCATACCCTGTCGTTCCCCGGAAGGCGAGAGATCGGAACCGACATCCTGCTAATGCGGGGCGGTCTAATCCGCACCCCTCTTTTGGGTACCATTAGTTTAAAAAAATTATTTAAAAGAGAGAAAAAACTGATGGTACCCCAAGGGTGAACAGCCCCGATGGCAGGAGTACCCGCGGTCTCTCGGTCCTTCCTCGCGGGCGAAAAGGTAAGAGACTAGATGTCCGCACCCTCCGGGTAGGTGCTTTGGGTGTGACAACGCTTCCGAGGAACCCCGGAAACTGTATTGGTATGTTTGAGTGTCGCGGGGAGTTCTCTAGACGCCTCACCTGAATGGTATTGGAGACAGATGCTAGCCACCTCATCTCTGGTTATATAGATCCGTCGGCTTGCGAGACCCCGCTCACATAGAGGCACGTTGATATATTTATTATGATTACAGGAATTCCCACAATATTATTACTATAATAGATAAAATTTTAATATATAGTATCAGATCATATTAATATTTAATAGGCACTACATAACACATTACATATACATCCGCCTACTTGGGAGACGGGCACTAAGTGATATAGTCAACTATGAACTAGTAATGTCAGTGAGTAAATTGTAAAGTTATATGGAAACGAGTGAACTCAGATATTAGTAATAACGAAGAAAAGGGCAGACGAGCGTGGAGTGGAAACTGTATTGGTTGGTATTCGATATATAATATTAAATACCTATGTTTCTCGTGTTAAAATTGTATTACTAATTCAAAACATCCACCTTTGTTTTTTAGTCTTATCCAATTAAAAATTTGAGAATAAGATCGGAGGTAGTTGCTCCAAAGCCTCATGACAATCAAATATTTCCTGCGAGAAGTGAGTTATTCAGGTGATATGTGTAGTTAGTGTGATGAGTAGAGTGTATTGTATGTGAATGATACGTGATTGTAAAGAAATAGTAATTTAATTATATTAGGATAAATATGAGTGATAAACTATACTAAATGACATGGTTGAGTATTAATTAAATGAATACGTAGACTGTAATGTTTGTTGTGTAATGATTAATGAATTAAACGCAAAATATAACGTCATCGAGAAAAATTATTTAGATTATTAATGTAGGGCCAGAGTCTAAATAAATAGGAATTTATATTGTGTTGCAATGCATTACTGAGATTACGGTAACAGTATAGGAAAATCATATTATTACCTGAGGATTCTGATTACTTGCGAAAATTAGTGAATAAATTATGCGTATAAATGTTGAAAAACAGAGAAGTGTAAACATATGTCTTATGAGTCGAGTTGGTTGATTAGATTTATATCCAATGGTATGACTGGCATTGTGCGCATGCAACGTGACATGAAAATTTGCAATAGTATTCTCCTCAGCATCTTGTCACGAATTTATAAAGGATAGGAAAAAAGAGGGACCACGAAGATTCGTGTTTCAAATATTGAAATGTAGTATCAGTTTCAAAGTTAATTTGAAAAATGACCGTCTAAGATCAAACTGTGTTTAAAGTTATCCTGGAGGTCCTGGTCTTGGAAGGTGAAGTCAGCCAGGACGGGACGAGTGGAAGTCTGGTCATCCTTGGCATCACATAGATGACTTCTTCACCTTGAAGCAAAGAGATGGCATGAATGTTCTATTTTCTTGTGCTTTGTGTAGGCCGAAAGAAGTTATTATAAAGGGACATGCAAGCAGTCTCTCAAATTTGAAAGCGCACATTAAAAGGAAGCACAATTCAAAGTTCATTCAGGTGAGATATAAAGGGCTAATATATATATATATATATAAATATATATATATATATATATATATATATATATATATATATAATAAAGCTCCCTTAAAGGTCCGGGTCTCGGACGGAGAATCCAGCCAGGACGAACTGCCATTTCCAAGATCGATAGTAAAGGTTAACTGTAACTCGTTACTTTTGCCACAAGAAAACCCCATTTAAAACTCCGTCGAAACGGTAACGAGCACGAAGTTACTATTTTTTCTACGAAGCCAGCTCTCTCTCTCCTCTCTCTTCTCTCTCTCTCTCTCTTCTCTCTCTCTTCTCTCTCTCTTCTCTCTCGTATATTAAGTATATATAATATATAATATAATATATTATATATTATATATAAAAATATATATAATACTATATATACATATATATACTATAATATTTATATATATATAGTAATATAATATACAATAATATAATAGCTATAGTATATATATACTATAATACTATAATTATATATATATAATATATCTTTTTTTAAAATTAAACTTATTTACTTAAAATATAGATATTACTCACTTATTATATATATTATTATTATATATAGATATACATATATATATAGTATCTAATTATATATAATACTATTACTATATATATTATATTATATATATTATATCAAGAATATATTTATATACTATATATATAATTAATATAAGTAAAATATTACCTATAGATATTATTATGAAAAAGGGAAAGTTGCAGCTTTTCTTTCGATGCGGTATACCCCTATGGAAATTTATGTGTTTAGGGTTATACCATAGCACTCAATGCTTACTGGTGCCCTCTTCGCGCTCATTTTATATTTTGTAACCGGAGTGAAAATTCCCTATTCACACATCATAGCACATTGCCAACAATCCCCAAAATATTTAATTTGAAGGGCTACAATACAACTTGCCTGGGAAAGCCAAGAAAGGGTGGGTCTCAAAGGATAGTCGCCTCATCGACCCTTACTTTGGAGTTAATGCTCCCGAATGAAAGAGAATAACAGTTGTTTTCTATGTGGAGAACCGGAAAACCTTAGACTGTGTAAAATTCGTAACCCCATTAATTACCTTTTGCATGTGGCGCTCTAAGTAAGACTGTTTTGCATGACAAGTACAATACGAAATTATTGGAGCACAAAGAATATATTGGACATTTGGGGGGACTATAGAAACTATAAAATTAAATCCCACAACAAACAATAAGACACCCAGAATGTCCTTAAGAACAGCCTCCTCAAGAGAAAACGGCCTCGAGAGAGTCAAAAAAGTTCCTACTTGGATCGTTCTGAATTACAAGAAACGTTGAATGAAATACGGAAGCTGTCCCCGAAACCCAAGGTAATGAAATTTAAGAAGGTGGCATCATAGGCTTTTTCTAAATCAAAAAACACACCCAACACCATTCACTTCTCTGAAAATGTTGTGATCTATTCGAAATTCGAACTGGAAACTAAAAAAAGGCCTGGAAGCTCTCCAAGAGAGGATACAAACTATTGGCCACCATCCTCTCCAGTCAACTATAAGAATATCGAATGAAAGGTGATAGGTCTCATGGAATCCTCCTTATGGGGATCCTTATTAGGTTTCTGACAGGAAACACTCAATGCCGTAACCGTATAATGTTAACGACTGGTTTTAAACCACTCATTATAAGGATTCCAGTAAGCCACTACTGATCTTCCAACTTATTTCCGTATATAGCTGCTCAACTTGTTTCTGTCTAAATCTCTGAAAACTCCCGGCAAACTCTATATTCCTGGATCGATCTGTAATCTCATTCTCTTCGCCAGTACGACTTTCGGGTCGGGTTAGCTAGTGAAATTCTTTCCTGTCTCAATAATTTATGGTCTACTGCCCTGGAATATGGGAGTGATGTGGTGGCGCTTGACATATCAAGTTCTTTGACCGGGACTCTTCATGACTGCTCTTAGCTTTCTTTGGCTATATCGTCCAACCTCTACTCTTTTGTCGTTTTCTCAGATGTTCCATTGGGCACTTGTTGATGGAGCGACCTCTTCTTCCTTTCTGTTCACTGTGATGCTCTGCAGGTCTGATTTTATCTCCAACTTATATTCTATTCTTTCAATAACGATCTTCATTAGACTGCTCATCTTATCTGTTCATTTTATGACGATGACTCAACTCTCCATTCTTTCCATCATTTCAAATCTGCTCCTCTTCTCGCTTCTAAGAGTTGCTGTTTCGACTTTCAGCTTTCCTTGTCGATCTGGATGGATTTCCGTCGGGGTTCACCTCACCTTGCAAAGTTTTAACCTTTAAAACTCACTTGCTTATCTCCCTCTCAAAACACATCAGATTCCAACTTTCCTATCTCTTCGATTGCTCTCCGTCTCTGTTGGCACATATAAACATTATTGGTAATGAACAATAGACATAGCTCTTTGGAAACCTCACATCACAATGGTTGTAGGGCGGCCTCAAAGAAACCTGGGATTCTGTTTAGGTTGCGGGAATTTTTTTTCTCCGAACGTTACTCAAATTATATAAGGGTCTATCCGCCCTTATAAGTATACTGTTCCTACATTTGCTTGGGGCGTTCCAGTGTCCGACCCTTCTTTTTGGATAGGGCTTGAGTCTAAGCAGAAAGATATAAACTGTGCTCAAACTTTAACTCTTGACCCTCATATCTCTGCACTCGACGATATGTAGCCTAATCTTTTACATATAGGTCTAAAACGCAGTGCTCGGACGAGCACAACACCGACGTATAATTTCAATCCTAATCACTTGACCTATAATATTCGCCATCAAATTACGTACCTCGTAGAAAAGGTGGTGCTCCCTGCATTCTCAGAATTCTGTTGACATATTGGCATCCAGGCTTGTTCGTTGTGATGCCACTCATTATTACAGAACCCGTCTATTATCTGTTGGAAACTATTCTGATTCATGTTTTTACTCTGCTAGTATTTAATTTTCTCTCTTCAAGTATACTTTCCATATATTTAATATATCTCATTATTAATTATTTTATTATACTTCATTATTATTAATTCATTATTATTATTTTATTATTAATTATTGTTATTTTTTGCCCTTCCTTTTAAAGGGCTTTGCACGTGACGGGGTGGAGGTGATGGATCATAAATTAGGAAATTTCATCAGAGCCAATTTCACATCCTTAAGGTTGAAACGCCAGCGTTGACTCAGTAAAGTAAAAGTGGTATATAAGAAATTCCGCCCTCCGTTCGGATGCTATCAGGGGAAATAGTTCATGATGACTCCGGATGTGCTATAAAATCTCAGAATAGCACAGAGTTGTTTGAGAAAACAAAACCCAGGGCGTCCGCAACAATAGCCGGCCGGATGAGATATTATCTCAGAGGGGTCATCGCCATATCGGAGAACAATAGTGGAAGGACTATTAGATTTTATTAACGAAGTGCCAAACCGATAAGAGCGACGTAGACTCGTTGACCGTCGAATCATAGGTCCTAAAATATTCCTTCCTCGAGCGTCGGTTAATTCGGCGAGATCTCGCAGCCGTTGTTTTGTTTGCGGCTAAATTATATTCAAAATGGTGCCTCTTATAATACTCAAAAAGCTTTTTATTTTCCTTGTCCATTTGGGAACACTCGAATGATAAAAAATCGTAGGGAGTCCAGAAGCGGACGACTGTGGAATAAATGCCTCAGCAGCTGACAGAACCAACGGAGCAAAATAATAAAAAGCCTCATCTATTGTGGGGAAGACTTCAGGAGACGGGGAGGTGCTAGTAGCTGTAGCAAAATAAAAGGATGTTCAATTTGCTATTTGGATTTAAAGTAGAGAGTGGCAGGAGTGTTGGAGAAAGATCGACTATGCAGAAAGCTTGGATAATAATCGCTCCCATGTAAGAAATCAGATCGTGACAAGCGAAAAAGATCAAGAATGGACAAGGAGTAGAAACTCACATACATGAAGAGGTATGTTGGTCAGATCGTCCATATGTAGACAAACCAGAGTTAAGGCAACCAATAAAAACTAGGGAAACAGTTCCACCAAAATGTTAGCATTAGGTGAGGTGACCGAGTTTCCTCACAAAGTGTGTCGAATATTGAAGTCTCCAAGCACAACAGGAGGAGGAAGTTGTTCAAAAGGTTCTCAGAAATCCAATTTCCAGGGAAACCGAAACACTATGCGACAAATACACAGAGCAGATCGTGAAGTCACCTTTTAAATGTATACGGGTAGCCACTGCGTGCAGAACTGTGCTAAGGGGAAGTGATGTGTAAGGAACCAACCTACGGATTAGTATGCCATCTCCCCAACCCCTCTCTCAGACAATGCTAGGGCCGCTGTGCACCCTGAAGGAAGAAAAAAATTTCCTGATACAACTGAACTCCCTAGAGACAAATGCAAACAGGCGTGTGCTCCTTAAGAAGGTAGACTAGTTTTTCAAAATTAGATTAATGGCCGAGGCAATTCCATTGAAAAGAAAAGACCATAACTATTTCGTATTCAGTGGACGATCTGAAACGACTGTTTCAATGTTTTTTTTTTATTATTATTATTGTTTTTACACATTACCACCACTCACGGGCAGTAGTGCGCAAAAAACAAAAGGAAAGTATATCTAACGAAATTCCCTCAGGTCAGCTCAGACGTGGGTCTTAAAGAGAGGAAGATCGAACACAGTAGGGAAAGCAGATAAGACAAAAAGTTCCACAGAACGGATGTGGCTGGAAAGGAGGCACCACAATGATCGAGCCTCGAGTTCCCAATACTCACATAATATTCGTGTGAGAGCAAGGCACCTCTTATGCTACGAGGGAGACGCGGTGGTGGAGGAATGCGAGAGATCAACTCCCTCAATCACCTGCCATTGCAATACCTATAGAAAAGAAATAGTTCTCCAGTGTCACGTCTCAGAGAAAGAGGGTCAAGGGAATTTGAAAATGGGAGGAGACAGTTTATTAGTTTCCTAGCCTTAACCAAAAGAAGGATGAAACCAGAGCCACCTGAAATGTGAGAAAAGTATTCCATACAGGGCGAAAAAGACCCTTATATAACGGGAGTATCTGAACAGAAGATAAAAATTCCCACAATTGGAACAGAATCCCCAGCTTCTTTGAGGTCACCTTAACAGCCGTTGTGATATGAGGTTTCCAAGTCAATTTGTTGTTTATATTCAGTCCAAGAATGTTTATGTTGTTTACAGGTGATAAATTAGAGCCGTCGAAGGAAATAGGAAAGTTTGGAGGTATTTTTGAGGAGATGTATATGCAAAAGATGGAGCAGATTTGAAATGAGTCGTAGAACGGAGAGTCGAGTCATCGCCATAAGAGTAGCAGAGTTAGAAATGCAGCTAAGAAAATTGTTGATGAAAGTAGGAATAAAGTTGGAGATAGAACAGAACCTTAAGAAACACCACAATTAACCTTCAGAACGAATAAGTAGGGGGAAAGCCAGATTTAAAGAAGTTATTAAAGATGTTTTGGGTTAGAGGCCAGAAATTTTTATGAGTAGGAGAACCAAGAAGGTCAGGGTACTTCCTTTTAGTGAAAGCACGCTTAGCCTGTCGATTAAAATCCCTGCAACAATTCAGAGCAGAATGAAAATTAGTTAGAGTAATAGGAGAACGAGAGTTTTTCCGAGCTAGATAGCATTGATTTAGTTGAAGATGGAATGAACCTGCTCATCCCTTCGATGATCACGACCCGTACGGTTACAGTAGACACCGAGGCGTCCTCCGGAACAAAGCAGGATTCAATCCAACGATAGTTAGGGAAGAAGCAACGTAAAGCCTCCAATTAACCCAATTAAAGTGACAGAAAGCTCGTTTATGGCAGGGTGGAGCTGCTGGAGAAAAAGTGTTATACTTAAGAGTTACAAGATTTTGTGATAAGAGTTACCGATAGCAAAGAAAATTATGTATTTGTAACGAAAAAGAAAAGTGGTGAAGCATAAGTCGAGTGTTCAAGAATCATGGAGATGACAATGATCGCGTAACGAAGCAAGTTTACAACCTGGAGGTAATGGGTAATCGAACACAAGTGATACTGGTTTTGAATGGGAAGGGGCCGAAAAGGAGGAAGAGGCCCTCCTCCACTTTATCAAAAACCTGTGGGGGAATCTCGACAGACTGGAAAATGAGTGGAGGCAAAGATGTCAGGTTAAAATACACCGAGTATAAGCTTTTCGTAGAGGGGGACAGGCAATCCTGAGATGCTGGTGGAGCTAGGTCCACTGATAGAAGGCAAATTCGTATTGGAGGGAGTCTCCTTCGAAGTGGTGTAGGAATGAGATAATAGGGGATTCAGATAAAGCTCCACAACGTCGGAGGACGAGACTCCATCACATAAATTATTGACTGGTGGGGTTGTCCAGGGGTCAGGGAAACCCTGGAATCTAAGGAAGGGTCGACGTTCCCTAGGAGCCTGGCAGTCGATGAACAATGTATTTCAGGATGGTAAAGGGAAAGGCTCTTCTTTCGCCTTCTATTTTTTTTCCACCAGTATCCAGTTTTCAGAATTACCATCAGATGAGGAACCAAAAAATTTCATGGCTTCCTTCATTTGAGGACACCACCAGAGATGGGATGGCAGGGGAAATCTCAACATTAACATTTGGGATTGTCGGTAAAGATTCCATAGAATCCAAGTTACGAAAACTATGTGAGGAACCTGAACGGGCAACATCGAGGCAGGTGGAAGGGCGTTCCAAAGTGTTTACCGGAGATCTCGATCGAGACCTTTTTTCCAGAAGAATGTTAAGGCAACTGAGTAAGAGAAGAACCAACCTGTAAACCAAAACGGGATATATTTTTTTCGCCTCAAAGAGGGAGGAAGACTCGGGTTGGCGCTCTGGTCCTTAAGGAAATCTTTCACACTGTAGTGTAGAATATTCCTAGAGGAAGAACGATGTTTCTGTTCACAAAGTTTCCCTTCCGAAGAACGTTGGTGAGATAGGGGGGGGGGACCAGGGCAACAGGTGGAGGGCTTTTCAGAAAAGTGGGAGCAACTAGTATGGGCCGTCGTTGTAAGAATTCGGGTGCATTAAGATGATGACAAAAGATGAGGCACAACACCCTCACGTACGTTCCCCTCTTTGAGGAGGTGTGTTTTGGTTCCCACGATTTCGTAACATTTTGGGCTCTGGAGAAGTTTGAACTTTCCTGAGAGAGACAGCAGACATTAGCTCGTGTGGGGACGACGGAGAGAGATCCTCAGATATACTTGTCCCTATACGATGAACCTCCGGTGTTCTTGAAACTGGAGCAAAGACTACGCCAGAAAAAGTAGGAACATTAAACCCAAAGCGCAGCGGGGAGGGTCCATTGGGTTTAGACGTTTGCGAGTGTGAGTAGACGGAAGGGGTCAGGAGGCAGAGGATGGAACCGCTACAGCATACGACAGACTCTGGTTCTTGAGCATCAGCTAAACGTCGAGCCTTACGTCTGTATAGTTTTTGGAGGGTTTGGGAGTAAAGGACTTCCTGTTGAAATTTAGAGGGGGGGGGGGCAGGTCATACTGACTGCACCGGGATCTCCTCTCTAATTAAGGCATGATAGCGATTTATTACAAGGCATATGAAAGTTTTTACCACATCAAGCACAAATAAGGTCTTGTGGTTCACGGCAATATTTAATTATTTACATAGCCAATTTACATTGGATCGTAGGTAAGACGTACTGTAATGTAGACAACAGCTTTCCGATCTGGAAGAATCGATAACTACTGTCATGGAAGACTATTTGCAGACTTCCAAGATATATTGGTGAAGACTATTTTCACTCTATATTCGGTGAATTTGTACCTTGGAGTATTACGAAAACTATTGTAGTAGATATGCCTTAAGTCAGGTTTAAAGTCGAGTAACCCGGCCGAAATGGCTCTGATTCTCAGTGAAGCTTTTATAGAGCAAGCCATTTCATTATAGTGACCTCAAGGTTACGTGTATGAAGGTTATGGTCCATGTTCCGGGCTGAGCGCCATTTTCAGCCCCCCTAAAAAATGGACATAAAATTCGGAATTTTCTGACGATCTCTTGAGCCTATATAACAACAAACGTAGACTTTATCTCTAACGTTTTTTCCGAGCGTTTTTTCTGTGTCTGTTTCATTCTTTCAGAATTTTCATTAATTTCAAACCTCTGCAGGGACATCTTATTATAATAACATTAATTTTTTTCGAATGACTTCAACTTAAATAGCAGAGGAGGCATTACCTCAATGTAATGGACCCATCTGTGTATAGTTTAAGTTGAGTCATTTCGAAAAAATTTCTGGTAGTTGAAAAAAATCGATGTTAAAAAAATGGTTTTGAAAATGAAATTTGAAAAAACAAGAACTACAGACACAGAAAAATCCGAAAAAGACGTTTTAAAGATAAAAGCTACAGTTTGTTGTTTATATAGCCAAAATCGGCAGAAATTTATTTTTATGGTCATTTTTAGGGGGGCTGAAAATGGGGTCAGTGAGCCAACATGGACCAATACCTTAACACGTAACCTTGAGGCATCTATAATGAGAAAGGTGCTTCTCATTAAAAGTCTCTACTGATGCGAGCACTTTCGTGATCCGTATTCGACGATTTACCTGACTTAAAGGTTCATACCTACTACTATAGTTTTCGTATACTCCAAGGTACATATTCCCGATAGTATGGACGTGTATTTTCATCCGTACTTGGAAGGTTTCAAGAGTTCTTCAGTGAAGTAGGTGTTCTCTTTTACAGTATGTCCGAAGCTTGTTTGATACTTAACGTACTCTATCCTCCATTCAATTTGTTTGAAACTTGGATATTGTAAATATTCTTCAATCTATTTCGCCTAACGTTGCTTGGTGTCGGGATTACATCCTATAAATATTGACGGAACCACAAGACCTTATTTGTGCTTGATGTGGTAAAAACTTTCATATGCCTTGTAATAAATCGCTATCATGCCTTAATTAGAGAGGAGATCCCGGTGCAGTCAGTATGACCTGCCCCCCCCCCCTCTAAATTTCAACAGGAAGTCCTTTACTCCCAAACCCTCCAAAAACTATACAGACGTAAGGCTCGACGTTTAGCTGATGCTCAAGAACCAGAGTCTGTCGTATGCTGTAGCGGTTCCATCCTCTGCCTCCTGACCCCTTCCGTCTACTCACACTCGCAAACGTCTAAACCCAATGGACCCTCCCCGCTGCGCTTTGGGTTTAATGTTCCTACTTTTTCTGGCGTAGTCTTTGCTCCAGTTTCAAGAACACCGGAGGTTCATCGTATAGGGACAAGTATATCTGAGGATCTCTCTCCGTCGTCCCCACACGAGCTAATGTCTGCTGTCTCTCTCAGGAAAGTTCAAACTTCTCCAGAGCCCAAAATGTTACGAAATCGTGGGAACCAAAACACACCTCCTCAAAGAGGGGAACGTACGTGAGGGTGTTGTGCCTCATCTTTTGTCATCATCTTAATGCACCCGAATTCTTACAACGACGGCCCATACTAGTTGCTCCCACTTTTCTGAAAAGCCCTCCACCTGTTGCCCTGGTCCCCCCCCCCTATCTCACCAACGTTCTTCGGAAGGGAAACTTTGTGAACAGAAACATCGTTCTTCCTCTAGGAATATTCTACACTACAGTGTGAAAGATTTCCTTAAGGACCAGAGCGCCAACCCGAGTCTTCCTCCCTCTTTGAGGCGAAAAAAATATATCCCGTTTTGGTTTACAGGTTGGTTCTTCTCTTACTCAGTTGCCTTAACATTCTTCTGGAAAAAAGGTCTCGATCGAGATCTCCGGTAAACACTTTGGAACGCCCTTCCACCTGCCTCGATGTTGCCCGTTCAGGTTCCTCACATAGTTTTCGTAACTTGGATTCTATGGAATCTTTACCGACAATCCCAAATGTTAATGTTGAGATTTCCCCTGCCATCCCATCTCTGGTGGTGTCCTCAAATGAAGGAAGCCATGAAATTTTTTGGTTCCTCATCTGATGGTAATTCTGAAAACTGGATACTGGTGGAAAAAAAATAGAAGGCGAAAGAAGAGCCTTTCCCTTTACCATCCTGAAATACATTGTTCATCGACTGCCAGGCTCCTAGGGAACGTCGACCCTTCCTTAGATTCCAGGGTTTCCCTGACCCCTGGACAACCCCACCAGTCAATAATTTATGTGATGGAGTCTCGTCCTCCGACGTTGTGGAGCTTTATCTGAATCCCCTATTATCTCATTCCTACACCACTTCGAAGGAGACTCCCTCCAATACGAATTTGCCTTCTATCAGTGGACCTAGCTCCACCAGCATCTCAGGATTGCCTGTCCCCCTCTACGAAAAGCTTATACTCGGTGTATTTTAACCTGACATCTTTGCCTCCACTCATTTTCCAGTCTGTCGAGATTCCCCCACAGGTTTTTGATAAAGTGGAGGAGGGCCTCTTCCTCCTTTTCGGCCCCTTCCCATTCAAAACCAGTATCACTTGTGTTCGATTACCCATTACCTCCAGGTTGTAAACTTGCTTCGTTACGCGATCATTGTCATCTCCATGATTCTTGAACACTCGACTTATGCTTCACCACTTTTCTTTTTCGTTACAAATACATAATTTTCTTTGCTATCGGTAACTCTTATCACAAAATCTTGTAACTCTTAAGTATAACACTTTTTCTCCAGCAGCTCCACCCTGCCATAAACGAGCTTTCTGTCACTTTAATTGGGTTAATTGGAGGCTTTACGTTGCTTCTTCCCTAACTATCGTTGGATTGAATCCTGCTTTGTTCCGGAGGACGCCTCGGTGTCTACTGTAACCGTACGGGTCGTGATCATCGAAGGGATGAGCAGGTTCATTCCATCTTCAACTAAATCAATGCTATCTAGCTCGGAAAAACTCTCGTTCTCCTATTACTCTAACTAATTTTCATTCTGCTCTGAATTGTTGCAGGGATTTTAATCGACAGGCTAAGCGTGCTTTCACTAAAAGGAAGTACCCTGACCTTCTTGGTTCTCCTACTCATAAAAATTTCTGGCCTCTAACCCAAAACATCTTTAATAACTTCTTTAAATCTGGCTTTCCCCCTACTTATTCGTTCTGAAGGTTAATTGTGGTGTTTCTTAAGGTTCTGTTCTATCTCCAACTTTATTCCTACTTTCATCAACAATTTTCTTAGCTGCATTTCTAACTCTGCTACTCTTATGGCGATGACTCGACTCTCCGTTCTACGACTCATTTCAAATCTGCTCCATCTTTTGCATATACATCTCCTCAAAAATACCTCCAAACTTTCCTATTTCCTTCGACGGCTCTAATTTATCACCTGTAAACAACATAAACATTCTTGGACTGAATATAAACAACAAATTGACTTGGAAACCTCATATCACAACGGCTGTTAAGGTGACCTCAAAGAAGCTGGGGATTCTGTTCCAATTGTGGGAATTTTTATCTTCTGTTCAGATACTCCCGTTATATAAGGGTCTTTTTCGCCCTGTATGGAATACTTTTCTCACATTTCAGGTGGCTCTGGTTTCATCCTTCTTTTGGTTAAGGCTAGGAAACTAATAAACTGTCTCCCATTTTCAAATTCCCTTGACCCTCTTTCTCTGAGACGTGACACTGGAGAACTATTTCTTTTCTATAGGTATTGCAATGGCAGGTGATTGAGGGAGTTGATCTCTCGCATTCCTCCACCACCGCGTCTCCCTCGTAGCATAAGAGGTGCCTTGCTCTCACACGAATATTATGTGAGTATTGGGAACTCGAGGCTCGATCATTGTGGTGCCTCCTTTCCAGCCACATCCGTTCTGTGGAACTTTTTGTCTTATCTGCTTTCCCTACTGTGTTCGATCTTCCTCTCTTTAAGACCCACGTCTGAGCTGACCTGAGGGAATTTCGTTAGATATACTTTCCTTTTGTTTTTTGCGCACTACTGCCCGTGAGTGGTGGTAATGTGTAAAAACAATAATAATAATAAAAAAAAAACATTGAAACAGTCGTTTCAGATCGTCCACTGAATACGAAATAGTTATGGTCTTTTCTTTTCAATGGAATTGCCTCGGCCATTAATCTAATTTTGAAAAACTAGTCTACCTTCTTAAGGAGCACACGCCTGTTTGCATTTGTCTCTAGGGAGTTCAGTTGTATCAGGAAATTTTTTTCTTCCTTCAGGGTGCACAGCGGCCCTAGCATTGTCTGAGAGAGGGGTTGGGGAGATGGCATACTAATCCGTAGGTTGGTTCCTTACACATCACTTCCCCTTAGCACAGTTCTGCACGCAGTGGCTACCCGTATACATTTAAAAGGTGACTTCACGATCTGCTCTGTGTATTTGTCGCATAGTGTTTCGGTTTCCCTGGAAATTGGATTTCTGAGAACCTTTTGAACAACTTCCTCCTCCTGTTGTGCTTGGAGACTTCAATATTCGACACACTTTGTGAGGAAACTCGGTCACCTCACCTAATGCTAACATTTTGGTGGAACTATTTCCCTAGTTTTTATTGGTTGCCTTAACTCTGGTTTGTCTACATATGGACGATCTGACCAACATACCTCTTCATGTATGTGAGTTTCTACTCCTTGTCCATTCTTGATCTTTTTCGCTTGTCACGATCTGATTTCTTACATGGGAGCGATTATTATCCAAGCTTTCTGCATAGTCGATCTTTCTCCAAACATCTGCACACTCTCTTTTTATCCAAAACTTAGCAGAATTGACATCCTTTTATTTTGTACAGCTACTAGCACCTCCACGTTCCTGACCAGTCATTCCCCCATAGATGAGCTTTGTTTATTTTGCTCGTTAGTTCATGTCAGCTGCTGAGGCATTTTATTCCCACAGGTCGTCCGCTTACTGGAACTCCTACGATTTTTTTCATTCGAGTAGTTGCCCAAATGGGACAAGGAAAATAAAAGCTTTTGAGTATTATGAAGAAAGGCACCATTTGAATATAATTTAGCCGCAATAACAAACAACGGAACTGCGAGATCGTCGGCCGAATTAACGACGCTCAGAGGAAGGATATTTCTAGGGACTATGGATTCCGGTCACACGAGTCTCAGTCGCTCTTTATCGGCTTTGCACTTCGTTAATAGAAAATCTAATAGTCCTTTCCAGATAATTGTTCTCCGAGTATGGCGATGACCTCTGTAAAATATCTTCATCCGGCCGCGCCTATTGTTGGGCACGCCCTAGGGTTTTGTTTTCTAAAACAACTTCTGTGCTATTCTGAGATATTATATAGCACATCGAGTCATACAATGAACTATTTCCCTAGTTTCCATCCGGCAACCAGGAAGGGCGATCTTATTAAACCATTTATTACATTATCGTGAAGTCAACGGGCTGCCGTTATAAACCGTAAACGGATGGTGAAATTGGCCTTGATGAAATTCCCCTAATTTATAATCCATTCACTCCCACCCGGCTTCACGGGCAAACGCCCTTTTAAGGAAGCGGCAAAATAACAATAATAGATAATAATATACATAATAATCAATAATAATTAATATACAAATTAAAATATAATAATAATAATAGAAATGAAGGTTAAAGAAATTAAATAATTTAATACAGCAAAAAATACATGAATGCAGATAGTTTCACAGAAAAGAGGTGTCTGGAAAAAAAGGAGACAACACAACGAAAAAGCCTGGAGTCTCACTATCTACACACCAGCAATCAATGAGACAGACAATAGCAGGGCACACTTTTGCCTACGAGGCGGTGACGTAATTTGATGGACGAATATTAGAGGGATTTCAACGTCCACTCGAGCACTTGCCGTTTTAGTACTATAGTGAAAGAAGATAGGGCACCATAACGTCGAGTCGCAGAGATAGGGGTCAAGAGAGTTAGAAACAGTTTGAGACAGTTTATTTAATTCTTTTTTGTGACTCCACCCCATATCATAACAAGACACAACCTGAGCCAACGCCCGCCCCCAAGCCAAATGTGCCAGAAGCAGTGATTACTCCTCTCGTAAGGCGACGTAGGACCCTATATAGTTAATTGAGTACTGTTCAGGAAGAAAAAAAATTCCCGCAACCTCAACAGAACTTCCAACTCAGGTTCTTTGATGGCCACCTAGCAACCGTTGTTGATGTTGTTAGGTTTCACAGGAGAGCGCTTACCTTATCTATGATATCCATACTACAGAATCGTGTATGTTGCCACAGGTGACGGAGTCTGAGTGTCACAGCACTTTCTGACTGGTGATATACGATATAATCTGATCCAGGGTTTTTGAGAGGGAGAATGTTGTAGAGTTAGGCTGTTTTTAAGAGAGCGTTATATGTATATCACCTCCACGAGTGGAAATCATCCAGATCGACAAGGAAAGCTGAAGTCGAAAAGCAACTCTAGAAGCGGGCAAAGAGGGAGCAGGATTTTGAAATGAGTGGAAGAATGGGAGGTGAGTCATCGCATAAGAACATGAAACAGAGTGATGAGCAGAGAGATTCCGCTTATTGAAAAAAAGCAAAAGTTGGAGTAAAAATAACGAGCCTTGCAGAGCATCACAGTGAACAGGAAAGGAAGAAGATGGTCGCTCCATTCAACAAGTGCCACATATGGACAATCTGAAGAAAACGACAAAAGGAGCAAAAGAGAGAGGAAAACCCAAAGGAAGAAGGCATTAGAGATGGGGCGATGATGTATGCCGCATAACCCGATATTCAAAGACTTGAAATGTCGAAGCGCTCACACATGATCGCCCCATGGGTCCTTAAGGGCAGTAGACAAATAAATTATTGAGACAGGAACAGAAATGTCACTAGTTGCCTGTCTGCTAATGGTCGAAGTGATTGAAAGGGGGAATGAGATTTCAGATTGATCCAGGAAATTGAGAGTTGAGGGGAGTCTTCAGAGATTTTAGACAGATACAACGTGAGAGCTATATGACGTAGTTGCAAGGGATCAGAGTGCTTAATCTGGATCATTATAATCAGAGTGATGGTTGAACAACTTCTCTATAATCCTATAGTTTCCGGCATATGTTGCGTTCCTGGTCCAGAAAGCCTAATAAGGCATCCACATAGGAGGATCCATGGAGCATGTATCACCCTTTATTTCGATACCTGTAAGTTGAATGGAGGGATGGTGGCCAATAGTTTGTATCCTCTCTTGAAGCTTCCAGCTTTCTTTAGTTCCCTGTTCGAATTTCGAATAGATCACAACATTTTCAGGAAGTGAATGGTGTTGGGGTGTGTTTTTCTGATTTTAGAAAAAGCCTCTGATGCCACCTTCTTAATTTCATTACTTGGGTTTTCGGGGACAGCTTCCGTGCTTCATCCAACTTAATTCTCTTGTAATTCAGAAAGATCTAAATAGGAACTTTTTTGACTCTCTCGAGGCCGTTTTCTCTTGAGGAGGCTGTTCTTAAGGACATTGTCCTGGGTATCTTATTGTTTGTTGTGGGATTTAATTTTATAGTTTCTATAGTCCCCCCAAATGTCCAATATATTCTTTGTGCTCCAATAATTTCGTATTGTACTTGTCATGCAAAACAGTCTTACTTAGAGCGCCACATGCAAAAGGTAATTAATGGGGTTACGAATTTTACACAGTCTAAGGTTTTCCGGTTCTCCACATAGAAAACAACTGTTATTCTCTTTCATTCGGGAGGCAGTTAACTCCAAATGTGAGGGGTCGGATTGAGGGACTACTTTGGAACCCACCCTTTTGGGCTTTCCCAGGCACAGTTGTATGTTCCATTCAAGTCTTTCTTTAAGTATTGGTTGGTGCAATAGTGTCTATGATGTGTGAAAAGGAGAGTTTACTCTTGTGTAAGCAAAAGTATGTAAAATGAGCCGCCCGAAAGGGGGGGGAAGAAGTCTATGCGATACAGAGGAACTCATAATTAACGTCAAGACATACTAAAGCACCATAAATTCCAAAGGTTAACCGCATTCGTTCGGGTGAGCTGCCCTTTTTCCCCCCCCATTTCAATATATCTAATATATAGTATATTATACTATATTATATTATATATATATTATATATATATATATATATATTATATATATATACTAATATATATATATATTATAGTATATATAAAGATATATATATATATATATAAGTTAATATATTATATATATAATAATATATATATATATAATACATAATATATTATTACCATATATATATCATATATATATTATATAATAATAATATATATATATATATATATACTATATATATTGTGTATAGTTATATAATTAGTATATAATATATGATTATAATATATATATCTAATATTTACAATATATATACTCTAGTATATATATATTAATACCTATATTAGAGAGAGATAGAGAGAGCACGAGGAGAGAGAGACGCAGAGGGAGAGGGAACAACGAGAGAGAGAGATGACCGAAGAGACTGAGAGAGAGAGGAGGAGCAGAGACTGGGCTCGTTTATAAAAAGTAACACTTTCGATTCGCTCGTTACTCGGTTAACTTCGACAAAAAGTAATTCGTTTCACAGTTATTCCGTTTCACTTTGTTTGGCAAAACAGTATGCGCAGTATATACAACTCTGTACGAGGCTTTACTATCGATCTTGGAAATGGCAGGGTATCGTTCCTGGCTGCGATTCTACCGTCCATCCGCCTCCGCGACCCTTAAGGGAGATAGCTTTTAAACAACTCCTTTGATCTTGTCGGACACCTTTTTCAACACTCTAACATTTAAAAATTTGACAACTTAAAATAAAAACAGGTACACTTACCTTGACCGTGTTAGAAAAAGCTTTACACGGAAGATATTGACAATGATACAAGATCGAATTGATCGAGTCAACAACCAATAAATCACAAATGACATTAGATCAAACAAAATCGCACTTCACGCAGCCCCTTGAACAAAGCGAAACAGAAACTTTGATTGCATCTTGGCTGTATACAAAAAAAAAAACAAAGTACTACATCAAAAATATAGAGATCAAGATGAGCCGAGAAAATGTTCTCTAGATTAACTTCAATTAGAGTTATAGCAAAACACGCAATATAGCAGTCACAATAGATAAAAAGCCATAAACACACACGAGAAACCTCACCCTATAATAAACTATAAACCTCCCATATCCCAAAATCAGTAAACACGCTCACTCGACTAAAATAGAAACCCCTCAACCCACGCACAATAACTAAAAAACCACTAGCCCCATATATAGCTCACAAAAACATTGCACAATCCAATAATAAATACAAGCCAACCTATCACACTACAATAAAGTATATAATAAACTCACCCCATCCAGCTATAAATAATATAATTAATATACTGTATATATACACACTTTAACCCAATTAACACATATATACTAATAAATACTAATATATTCATACGTAGTGAATATAAGCACCCACTATATATATATCACTCAAAAAATCACTATACTATATCTAAATCCAACTACCCGATACTAATATTAATCATAGAGCATAGAGGACAATTAAAGGCAGCGCAACATCTTCAATTAATACGCGCGGCGGGACACACAGGATTGAGATGACCACAACCAACCCTACGCCTACAACCAACTATACAATATTACACGAACCAACACCACTAAACATACCTATAATACAACTAACATACTACCGCTAAAATCATAACTAACAAACACTATATAATACCATAAATAAATCACTATTACCTACCATAGATAGTAAGCATGATCAATTAAAATGCAATACAATAAATAATACAATATAATAAATAGTACAAAACAAAGCATTACGAATATTCTATAGTGTGTACCAATAACAACAAACAAAACAAAACCGCCAACACAACCCCCCACCTCTCAAATACCTAATATCATAATAAGAATCATATATATATAAATATATAACCCTTAAATAAACTTACGCAGCTTTATTCATCCAACAAAATTGCTAGACGACACTGAAGCACAACCAACAAAAAGGTTACCACCAACGGGAAATAAACTGCTCCTGAAAGACACGTCTAGCGAATAAACAAGCACCCAGCTAGGTTGACTTCAAAGTCAATCACTAATATGAAACCAACTAAAAACACGATTGAATTTAGAAAAAAATGTATGAATATGCATAGATATAAATACGTTTAAAGCTATATTCAAGCAACAACTTAACCTCATTCAAGCACAAAAACACGATCGATCTATCGAAATATGATGCTTTCTATTGTTTATCTTCGCTCATTTCCCATCTCCTAATAAACACCTCTCACAAACGTCGAAACTCCTGCACACACTAACCTCACAGGATTATCCAGTTTTCTATATTTCACTTCCAAGATTTAGGGGAAGCACGCTAGAAGAACCTCAAAAAACCACCCCACATAGACACCCCCTATTGCCTACCCCATAGAATACATACTACCTACAGCATCAAAGAACAAAGCGGCCAGACGCTGTAACTAAAAACAATCACCGACTATACCACCACTCACAAGCAAAAAATAAAAACACCAAAATATTTACTATAATCAACGCAGGAGACATTTTATCCATGTTTTTAAAAAAAAAAACTAAATAAAATATAACGCTTTTGACCAACAATATAAAACAATATGTTTGAATAAAATAGAATGACACGCCTCACACTAATGGACAATACCAAGCCATATAGTTATCCCTTGAAAGCAAATACGATACCAGCAAACTGCTCGAAACAGAACCGGAGATACAAGTCAGGACCCGCAACCAAACCGTTGCCGCCACAAATGCCCTTCGCCTCTTTTATTCTAACTATAAAGAATAAACGCCCACCCGGATAAACAAACAAAAATAAGGGAAAATCAAGCCCAACAGCCAATTCAGGACGCGTGAAAATGGTTCTCAGTGACCCTTCACGAGAGGAACGGCGCCCAAAAGAGGGGGACTTCGTTCCCCACCACATCAGACATAGTTATCCACGTCGGCTTCGACACCCATAGAACCAAAAGACAAAGAAACTATAAAAAAAAAATAAGACAAGCTTTTATACAACAAAGGCACGTTAAAAATAAAATACGTATTTGGAACACAAACTCTTGCTTCTCCTCACAAACGACACCACTGCACCAAGGCAGAATATATAAAAGCGTACACAATCACAGCGGAACGCATTGCAGAATCTAAGATTAATTACCAAATGAATTTAGGTGTTAATTAATAACCAAACTATTCGAAAATAAAATAACAAACCACATTTGTAATTTCATAGCCGTTATGCTTGCTCGAAATAAAACAAAAATGTTATTAATATTCTTACCGTGTAGCATGTCTACTGAGACCCCTCCTTGTAACTACAGTACTAACACTGACACTCCGTCTCTATCGGATTAAGAGGATGCGCCCCTAGACAAATAAACACACCTACTAAACTCACCTACACCAAAAATAATAATCATAAACAATAAAACAACTACTACTATAATACAAGTATACTATTCAAAACTTATACCTATTACAGATACTACACTACTATCTAAACACAATCACTCACTAACCCGTACTCTAAATTAAATTATATACGCATCCAATGCGATCATCAACCCACACCATTATGAAACCCTGAATACACATCAGTATAAATAACTATAATAATTCAGAAGGCCATTAGGAAAACAGTAAAATAAACTCAGTAAAAAAGCAAAATTACTCA
>JABUQX010057304.1:5000-15000 GCA_015478945.1 Trachelipus rathkii
CCCAATCAGAACACTCCGAGAAGATGACTCAAGCAAACGAGCATTATCGATACGAACTTCAATTTTCATTTCTAATTTTAGATTAGGGTCTTCACCTTTTCACAACTATCACAGTTAGAGGATTCATCGCTAGACAAAGCAAACTTCCTTTTCGGCATAAATTTCTTTCATCATTCAAGTTTGGATTATGGGCAGAAACTCATTTTTGGATTCCACTACCAACTCAGATTACTTTTCGAATTCTAAATGGTTCTGTGACCGCTCCCTTTTATTTAAGACGAAATTTTTCAAATAAAGGACCTAAATTTCAAGCAACGTCGCCTCTACATATGTAACTTCCTTTACGGTGTTAGGGAGAGTTAATAAAAAGAAGTTCCGGATTATACTGAGCCTGAGTTCCCAAACCACCCAATAAATTTAGAAAGTGAGATCAGAAACTAATACAGCGTCGAAGATCAGAGACTAAAAGGAACTGTCTGTTAATTGATTAATGGATTAATTCTGATAGAAAGAGAGAAAAATTAGTCAGTTAGTATGTCTACTATCTATCTACTACTGTGAACAAAAGTGTTAAGAGGTTAGTCTGTTAATAAGTTACTAAATGGTTAATTTATCTATCTACCCCAACCACTGTTATATGCTCAACGGAGAACTACTTTCTCTAACGGTTACCGCATATTCACCTGAACAATCCAAAATGCATTCCCTTCAACACACGAATTCCTCCTCTGATAGATCCACCTTGAATTGAGTGGAACCCTCTTGATTAAAGGACCCTCCTTGAATAGACAAGGTAAAATGAAGATCTTTAATAGGGGGTAAAAAAAAGATGTTTTTAATTGAATCGTTTAATGGTTAAACGCAAAGGGAGGAACATCTAAGTCCTAAAGCTGATATCTGCAGGTTTGGTCTAAGAAGTAGACCCAAACCAAATAATGACGAGTTTGACGTTCGAGTTTGCGTTCGAGTTCCAGAGTAAGGGTTAGTTTACTACTGGAACAAGAAGTTAGTATGTGTGATAAAGTATAGGATGGATGCAAACGAGAACAATCGGTTACCACTGAACTTTGTGGTTCTGTCTGAAGTTGCACTGCCAGTAGGAAGTTGTGAAGTTCGATTTCGGTTCTGGAGAGAGATTAAGCCATTTGAAGAAACTCCCAGGATGTTGATACCCGCTGATAGAATTAATAGCGATGAAAGCGACCCAAAATTAGGCCTCAGCGATGGCAAACAGGAGCCACCGATGGCAATTAGAAAGCCCCAGTATTGGCAAACAGGCCCCAGCGATGGCACCTGTGTGAAGTAAAAAAATAGGCATTGAGAGATTGTTAAATGTGCTCCATAGCGGAAAACTAAAATAAAATTATAAAATTATACTGAAGTGTGGCTTACCCTGGGGGATGATAATAATCCCTCTGCAATTGTGTACTGAAAATCTTGGGAATAACTGGGTCTGGTTGGGTATTGAACTGCTGAAAATATACAGACAAGTGAGAATAAGCCACACACAATGAAGCACCACACATCTAAAAAAGAACAGAAGCTATAAACCACATAAATAAATGTTACATTATCTTACCTTTTCAGGTATGTGGGAATCCTTGTCAACCAAGGAGATAACAATCAATATAATAGTGTGGTGCGGAAAAATCAAAATATGTGCCACACGGAAAATAAAAAAATTTCTGGAAGTGACTAATACTACTATATCATAAGCCTAAAAAAACAAAAAATTAGTAGCTTGGGGAAGAAAACAAGTCATGATTAGAAGGCAAATATATAAATAAATTGTATACACCAAAATATATTAGGATGCTGAATATATTAGGGTTGACTAAGATATATTAGGGTGGGCCTGGAGCTGCAGCGACAGCAACCCTAACATCCCCCTCACTAAAACTACGCCCCCTCTTAAATTCCTTATAATCATAAATGTTGGAGCTGGAGATCTGGTAGTGAGTGGTGGCGAAAAGATGGGATTAAATAACGGAATGAAAAATGACTGAAACTAAAAGAATTGTTTACATCTTTATCACACACACAAACTGAAAACAAAAAAAGACTGAAAACCGATCATCGAAATATTGACAAAGCAATTTATATTTTTACACATGTACAAAAACTAAACTTAAAGCTGAAAACTGTTGTATGTTAATGAGGAAAACGCGGCATAAGTGAATGAAGCACGTGTTCCTCTTCGTCGATAAATTTCTTGACGGTGAAGACTGACTTGAAGATCGTCGTAAGATGGAAAGAGAAAAGACTGAGACTGAACAGACGAATAGTCGGACTGATGACTCGAGGTCGATGGGTACTCCAACTGTGGAGTCGATAAACTGTAGTGGAGTGAGAACTATATTTCCATTTTTCAAATTTTTCTATTCGAGGAACAAGCATTCTGCGTAAAGCCCATCTAAAAGCATCGGAGTTGGAAGCTACTCTGCTTCTTTCCATCTGAAGCATCGGAGTTTGAAGCTACTCTGCTTCCTTTTTGAAGATCTATTATGATACTCCGGCTTGGTTGGTTTGTTCCGTAGTATAGTTGAAAACCTCACTATATCCATAATACTGGGTACACCCTCGACTGTAAAATTTACTATTGGCTCCGGTACTGTTGCTGTTTTTGTAACCATTCATGGGATTTTTCTGTCAAGCCAAGGGTGTGAGCGCCCATATCTGGATGAAGTCTACGTAAGTTTTCATGTGGGTTTCAACACGGGAAGGACAGTTATGGATAGTCCGACCCAAACTATAATCTACCCTGACATGGATGCTGAATTCTTCTCGTTTCAATTTTCTCTCATGGCGGAGCGTTTTCCAATTCGCTGGCGCCCACATCTCAGAGAGTTTTCATACTGCAATCAAAGAGAAGAATACTCTGCTCTATTATTAGCATCCGTGTAAGTGTTACATAAAATAATAAATTATCTCTTGTTCCTTTTACTACAATTCATGTTCAATTTTTAACTTTTCATTCTGATTTAAATAAATTACAACTGATTTACAAAATTTTCCTTTATGAATTTTAATTTACGAATTTTAATTAAGTATCAAATAAATAAGTTATCAGTACGAATTCTAATAATCATCCTTACATTTCTGATTTCTCAAGGTACAAATTATTTAAACATATTTACAAATTTATTTATAATAAGCACATAAGTGTCTGTGGAACAAAATTGAAAAAATGTTGAGTATCAAAAAGAACATACAGTTGTTGGCTTATATCATAATTGTAGTTGAATACCACGAGGGCAATCTTCAACTCTGTTAACTGTATTTTATGTAATGAACTTAAGAATAGCATAACGGGGAAGTAATATGTACATTTTTCATATTCATTTCAGTTAAATATTATATTAAATTTTAAAATTAAATTAAAAAATAATAATAATATTAAATCATTACAGCCAACAACAAGTTCTGATAGAATTATAGGCAAGTATTCAGTGAGGCTGAGATGAATGTAAAGATTCTATAGTGTACTAACTATGTCTGAAGCTAATTTAAATGAAAAGAGATGAGATGAGTGCATGTATCCGCATTTACATCAGCTAATCCACATTGCATCAGCAAATCATCCGCATCAGCAATCTTCTCCGAATTCTCATTCCGCACTTCTCACCCCCTGCCACCCCATATGACCATCCCCTCCCAGAATTCCCAGAAACCAGGAAGAACAAAGGAAAACGGGAAAATGATGATGAAAAGAGCGACATACTACAAGAACAAGTGTTCAGTTCAGCGAACATCAGCAGAATCTATTGAAAAAAGAAGAAAAGAACTGTTGAGAATTTGAAAACATTTGAAGATTTGAAAGCTGTTAACTATTTAACTGGAAAGGCTAGGACGTGCTAATGTCTAGAGTAGTAGGTATTAGATAGTTGTAATGTATACCACCCAGACACTTAAGACAACAAACATTGTTGACATACTGACTTCCATAGACAATGGGATGTTTGTCGTTATAGTAGACGCACACCATAACCTTAAAAAGGTCACAGAAGGCATCAATGACCTCAAACATTGTTGACATACTGACTTCCATAGACAATGGGATGTTTGTCGTTATAGTAGACGCACACCATAACCTTAAAAAGGTCACAGAAGGCATCAATGACCTCTGGAATGGGCAATTGTCCAGGAAGCTGTAAAAGACGTAACTTCTTTTGCACGTGTCTGCCCTGTAACCGATATTTATGTGGATGTTTCCGAAGCTCTTCAATAACAACTGTTCGCAGTTCGCCATGTTGATCAGATGAACCATAGAGAAACATGGAGAAACAACGGTATAAGGAATCGCCGCCTCCCGCTACTTCCAAGACGAAATATCCAGAAGGGATAAAATCCACAGAAGGTGGTACAGAAAGATCAGGATCCTGAGGAGAATCAGACGAAGGATCAATAGGTGAGCGAGAGAGGGCATCGGCTACAACATTGCTTTTGCCAGCAATGTGTCGAATTTCGAAATCGAATTCGTTTAACTCCTCCATGGTGCGTGCTAGTCGACCATCGACTAGACTCATGTTCTGTAAATAAATCAGAGGCATGTAATCAGTAAAGATGATGAGCTTGACTCCCCACAGAAATGGTCTCAAAGACTTTACTGCCCATCGTAAAGCTGTTAGCTCTTTATCTATGACACCGTAGTTCCTCTGAGCACCGTTAAAGGTCATAGATATGAAAGCTATTGGTCGGCGTTCATCATTCTGTATTTGCGAGAGACACGCCCCGGCGCCAATGTCGGAGGCGTCGACATGAAGTTCCATTGGAGATGCAGTGGAGTCGTAATCTGGAAATCCTAACAAACAGGGGTTTACCAGGGCCTGTTTTAATTCCTCAAAAGCATGTTGACACTCTGAGGTCCACTTAACTGTTTTACCCCCCGTTTGGCAGGACAAGGGTTTACTGATCTGGGAGCAATGAGGGATATGACGGCGATAAAAGTTCACCATCCCTAGAAATTGACGAAGGTGTTTCACCGTAGTGGGCACGGGAAACTCCAATGCTCCCTGTATATTCTTATGTAAGGGCAAAATCCCTTTGCTGGAAATGTGATGGCCTAAAAACTCAACCTCAGTTCGACATAATTTTGTCTTGCTGGGTTTAAGTTTATAGCCATTCCTTTCTAAAGCAGAAAGGACCTGTCCAAGGGTGACAAGATGGTCTTCATAACTGGTACTGAGCACGATGATATCGTCTAAGTAAACCATCACCTTGGACCACGGCAACCCGGTCAGAGCAAGCATCATTCCACGTTGGAATGTCGCCGGACCGTTCTTTACACCGAATGGCATCTTAAGATACTCATATTGAGCAAACGGAGTGGAAAACGCCGTCTTCTCAATACTGTCCGGTTCCATTGCGACCTGGTAATAACCTTTTATCAGATCTATAGTAGAGAAATATGTGTTTCCATACATATTGTATATCATGTCGATAAGGTTAGGCAATGGAAAAGAATCTGATTTTGTCACGTTATTGAGCTTGCGATAGTCTATGCACAATCGTAACGTGCCATCTGGTTTTCTGACCGGTACAACTGGAGCTGAATAAGGAGATCTGCTTGGACGAATGATGTTTTGTTCCAATAGATCCCGACATTGCTGTTCGATCTCCTGGGCCAAAGGGCCTTGGAAACGGCGGACAGGAATTCGGACAGGTCTGTCGGTCTCTAGCTCTATGGAATGTGTGATGTTAGTGGCTACACCAACATCGTGGTCACCAACGCTTAGTGCGGCCTGGTGATTTAACAAAACAGTGATTAATTCTTGTTTCTGTTTATCAGTTAGCTGTAAATCCGAGAGACAAAACTCTTCCATTAGGCGATCTACAGTCCAAGCAGATGAAACTGACTCGTTGGAATCCGATTCTTGGGTCACTTGCACTCGCAAGTTGTTGATTTGCAAATCCGTTTCCACAGCTAAAGGTGAAAGACGACCGATAATAGTATTCTTACGAATATATTGTGGTCGATTTGAAGGATTGAAAATAGCAATCTCAGGATTAGAAGAATTGAGGTCCACCACACCAGGAATAGGAATAAGAGTAGGATGTTCCCTCCCTTGAAAACCTACTAAAACTGAATGTGTATCTGATGGGCCTGTGATGTCCAAGAATCGGCAAGAATGAGGAAACACTGTAAGAGAATGGACCGAAACACAATTGAAGAAAGGCCTGTTAAAACAATAATCCTTAGCCACTACCTCCATTCTTTGACCCGAACGATAAACTAACTCCCTACGAGTTAAGTCAGGGAGAAGGTTATGTTCCCGAAGAGTAGCTGCGCCGAGAACGATAAATTCAGGCATAAGGTCGGCAGGAACTAGAAAGAATAAAGAAGGCGGAACTGAGAAACCATTCTCAAAAAAGATCGGAAGTCTGATGTAATGTTCCACAGGAACCGCATTCCGTCGTTGCAATCCACTGATTGCCCTTATGCCCTCCTCTGAAGAAGGTAAAAGTTCGACATGAGGAAGTGTAGGCCTATCGGCGACTAAAGCAGAGCTGATCAGGCTTACGCCTGAGCCGCTATCTACCATGCAACCGTAAAAACCTGAACTATCCGGACTGAAAGCCACACAAATCACCAGTGGATCGACCTTGGCTGAACTGAGATTTACAGGGATCGTCCTCAAATCTCCATCAGCCATAGCCAAGCATTTGTTTGACTGGATAAGTGGCTTCTGCTGATTCTCTGCTGATGGTTCTGCCTGCCTATCGCTATGACTATCACTACTTCCTATCATAAGGCTACTCGCTACGACTGATACTACTGGTTCCGTAGGGAACAACTTACGTACTGCTACTACATACTTACTGGAGAAGAAAGAGGAGTGACTATCTCTACTACTCATCACTACGCACTATAGTGTCCGAAGAAAAGTCTCCTAGCACTTACTGCTAAGATTACTGGGTCTATAGGCTACTGGAAAAGTGTAGCACTACTTTCTATTACTATTTGCTATCATATCTACCTGGCCATTTGCGTGAAGTCCATGAGCTTTGAACTTATCTCCACTGGAGGGCTCAGTTTCCGTTGAGACCTTGCTGTTTTAAGCTCCAGACTTGTACAAAGTTTTTTCGAAGAAGGACCCATGCATCGCCTTCGAGATGTTGAATTGTGATTACCATTCGCAAGGGTCTAGAAATTTCCGTTGCGGCCATGGGTGGTCAGGTCTGTATTAGTCTGTGCTCGTGTAGTGAATTGTCCGCGTACTGTGGGGTAATTATGTTGTTCTTGTTTGAACCAGAGGCCCTGTAGTGATCTGTTTGCCAGTTATTTATGTCGGCGACCTCTGAGTTCCTTATGTGCGTTGCCGGTGGTGTCCTTTGTGAACCGTTAATTCGCATGGGTCCCTTACCAAAATGGACACACTTGACTAGAATTTAATTGTTGTCGTGCGTGGAGAATCTGACGATCTGCATTCATTCCGTTACATGTCCACCCTCTTTCGACAATAGAACATATCGGATAACTTGTAAACATCATCCATCACGTGCCCAACCATTCTCACAGTAATCACAAACGAGGTGTTTTCTGTTAGTGTTCTCGTTGTGACGTGTCGGCGTGTAAGTGTTTTGGGTCTGAATACGTCTGTTATTGAATGAGGGATAAATGTGTTTATTGTTTCGTGTAATCTGTTGGCGGGTATTGTTCGTTTTAGAAGATTGTGGCTGTGCATGTTGTGAATGTAAAACTTCCGACCAACCTGGATTAATAACATCTATTCTGATAGTCTCGTCCAAGTCTTGTTTAGGTTGATCAGAAGAAACTGCAAACATCCTGTTAATAGAAGAAGTGGTTACATTCTTCCCTTTATTGTAGTCTCTGTCGTAGGAGTCTGCAAGACTAACTATTTTACGCCATGTAACACGGATATTACTATCTTCCTCTTGCTGCTTTATATATTCTGATATCCGTTTTTCAACATAAGGAGGAAGACTGAGAAGAAAAGCGGTTCGTAGAGATTCATGTTCTCTCATCTCTAACCCGCGATAGGCTTTTTTGGCGAGATGTTCCAGGCGAAGAGCATACATTCGAACGCTCTCACCTGGAGTCCTATAAGCTGAGTGATAAGCATTCAGCTTATGTGCATCCTTTCTTTTCTCCTCTTGCTGATACCATGTGAGTAAAGTCTCTTTAATGGATCCGTAGTTTCTGTCATCTTTAATTAAAAGATTGTAAAGTTGCAGAAACGATCCTTCAAGTTGCCTGCCTAGCAACCTTAACCACTGATGAGGCGCATTTGGGTAGTTAAAAGAACAGTACTGTTCAAAATCAGCGAAATAACTAACCAAATCTTGATCCGCTTTATATTTGAATTTTCCTGGCTCAACCACCTTGACTTTTCGTGAATTCTTGGCGATTTCTGCCAAGTAGAGGATAGATTGAGACATCAGTAGCATATGACGCACCAAAATGACAAACCTACTTGGTGCAAGAAGCTGTGTTGGTTCTCTAGTTTCTGCACTGGAATATATTGGTTGTGGTTGAGGAGGAACAATATATGTTCTGGTATCGGCAAGTGGTGCGATACCGGCCTGTTGACCTGTAATCGGTGTCTCTGAAGTACTGGAAGTAAAGGTGATCATTCATGACCCTGAGTGTAAAAAGGTATATTGTGTGTACTGCTGTCGGCTTAGTTACGTCAGTTTGTTGTTTTATGGGAGTCGTTCGTGTGAATTGGTGTAAATTAAATCTGAAGTAATCCTCCATATATTTGAGCCGTTAGTCCTTGGATATAAAAACTGTTGTTGTTGCATGGTCTGATTACCATTGGAGAAATGGTGACCCGAAGTTCTCAGAACCATCTCATTGCTAGGTACTCTGTTAACGAAGTAATTAAACAACATTTGAACAACGCGTTTGTTGCGGCGATTGGCTGTTTCTGAGCCCGCAACAATGCCATTTCCTCTTTAAGGAACTAAAATCCTGTCGTGATTGGATAGTCAAGAACTCGCTGCAGAGGTGGGTTCATGGAATCTACCTGAATCTGTCATCTTTGAGGAATTTTCTTGAGGATCTTCGATCCCTCTAGTTCTCTTACTTTGACACATGCTTTGTCCTCCATTTCTCTAATAAACCTCAACATTCTTGTTGAGTCGGTGGAGGTATCTCCTCTTCCTCATATCACCACCTACATTCACCAAACAACCCACTGCTGCCATGGCACGTCCTACACTCAACCTCACCCATTTTCCACATTCTCCCATCACATCCCAGCTCTGAAAATCTGTTGAGAAATCATTAAGGGTTTAGTGCATATATATATATTATACATATACATATATATATATACTATAATATATATATATATATATTATATATATATATATATATATATAACATTATATATATAATATATATATATATAATATATATATATATATATATATATAATATATATATATATATATATATATATATATATATATAATATATATATATATATATATACTATATATATATATATATATATATATATATATATATCAAAATATAAACAAAAACAAAAATTTTAAATGCAGGATGATAAGAGAGAAAAGGCGTTGCAGGAAAAAGGAGGTTAAGTCTGTTATGCGCTAAAACTGTATCTATTACTGTGGAACTCGAACAATACTTAAGGGAATTATGTTGCAGAGTTCGCAAATTTGGAACGTTCAGGTAATGCGGTATCAACCACTGATATCTACGACTTGGTTAAACCTAAACTTGTAGGTCTATACTATATTCATCTACAAATGGCAGCCTTGTTCGCGTGCGCCAACTAAATTTAAAGAGTATTTAGGGATAGTTAATGGACAGAAGTCTCGGATTATACTGAGCCTGAGTTCCCAAACACCTAATAATTTAGCAAGTGAGATCAGAAACGTAATACAGCATGCGAAGATCAGAGACCAAAAGGGAAAGTGTCTGTTAATCTGATTAAAATGGATTTAATTCTTGAATAGAAAGAGAGAAAAATAGTCAGTTAATATGTCTAACTATCTATCACTA
>JABUQX010057304.1:20000-38232 GCA_015478945.1 Trachelipus rathkii
TATATATATATATATATATATATATATATATATATATATATATATATATATATATTTATATATATATAGATATATGCTTTATATATATATATATATATATATATATATATATATATATATATATATATATATATATATATATATATATACATCGGTATATATATATATATATATATATATACATATATATATATATATATATATATATATATATATATATATATATATATATATATATATATATATATATATATATATATATATATATATATATATATATATATTAGTGATGGGATGATTATGAAATTTTGCCAATGACGATGACGATTATAATAAATTTTGCCGATGACGATTAATTGAAAAAGTATATTTTAAAAATTTCTTTCTCTCTCAATATATATATATATATATATATATATATATATATATATATATATATATATATATATATATATATATATATATATATATATATATATATATATATATATACCGTATTTTTTTTTAAGAAAATAGAAAAAAAAGCACGCTTTATTTCCTAATCTATTAATTTTTTTCTTTCCTGACTTTCAAAAAAAAAAAAATATATATATATATAACATTACCCCTTTATTTTAAAATTTTATGATTGGTCTAAAAACCATCGCGCGACTTATCCCCCCTGACGGGAATACAGTCCCTCCCTCTCCCCCTTTTCTCTTTAGGCCGGCTATTTTCCATGCGCATTTCACTTTGATATTTCTGTGATGTGGAAAAGTTGTGCAGCTCCTAATTCTCTTTTTAGAATTTCTTTTGGTGAGATTTTTCTTTTGTTTTTTTCATTTTTAAATCCATTAGGATCTAAATTCTTTTTAAAGCATATACATAGGGGCAGCAAATTAAAACTCAAATACAGCATTTAAAATTCCTTGGGTAGTGATACTTAGAACCTGAGTATATTTTTGTAATGGGCAACGAGGCCCAAGTAACTAGCTTCTTTATTGATTGAGAGTTTATGAAAAATTTTGGTTTTTAAATACTAATAGTAGCAACAATCATGCTGATCTAAATTTCTTATTTATTAATGAGACTTCAATACTAGTCCCATTTCTAAATGAATGCTGTATTTGTCCTAAAAAAAATTTTGTAATAGGACTATGATATTAGTCTTATTTCAAAATAACCAGAATTTAAATTATATATCTTTTTAATAAGAATTTTTAAATTTTTACACTTCAAATAGAATCTTTTTTTCTCGAAAGAAGAAAAGCTCTATTTTTAAGTGAGATATGATTGGGTCGCCCCACTCACTTACAACTTTTGAGGTAGATTTGGGGAAATTCATTAATGTAAATTTTTTTGGGAAGCTCCATTTGAACCACCATTTTTGAAAAGGATAATAATGATACTAAAAATGGATTTTGAAATGTATTATTATTATTATTATTATTATTATTATTATTATTATTATTATTATTATTATTATTATTATTTTACCACGCTCAAATTGGTTAGTGACCTATAGCTTATATTTAAAATCTTTTGTTTCCTATGCTTTCAAATAAACGTAAAAACTTTATTTGAAAGCGACCATTCAGAGGAAGTCGCCCGCATCTCCGATGTGAGGGTTCAATTTTTCTGAAGACTCTAAAATTTTAAGTATCAAAATTTTATTCTCTTCCTAAAAATTAATATTATCATTTTTGTAGCATATTATTATTATTATTAAGAAAATTTGAAAGTGAAATTTTTTTTTATTATTATTATTATTATTATTATTTCCATTTTTTTGCACACTGAAATTTGTTAGAATTTAATAGATATATACTTTAAAATTACGCTCTCAAATAAACCTAAAACTTTATTTGAAAGCGACCATTCGAAGGAAGTCGCCCGCATCTCTGACGTGAGTTTTCCATTTTTTTGAAGACTCCAAAAAAAATTTTTTTTTCTCTTCCTAGCGAAGTTTTTTTTTTTGTACATTTTATGCTTGATAAGGGTTTGTTTTTGTTGTGAAGTTTTGAAAAAAATCCATTAGATAGACCTGGTTCTTTGGTCTTATGAATAAGGTTTATGGGAAACTTTGAATTTAGTTAAGCTAACGATTTTTTTGGTTCCCATTTTTTTTTGTACAATAATAATTCAAAACAATTCAAAACAATTTATTCAAGACATGGCAAATACAATTAAGTTATAATAACAAAGATTACATAAATTTTTATATTGTATTGACAAATATTTTACAATTTCAAAACATCAATTCATTATAATAACTAAAATTAATTTCCCTAGTACGTGAAATGGGTCTACTAATTGCAACACAGTATTGTGTCCTTTGAAACGCGAAATACATTAATAATAATGAGCTTAAAAATAATTAAAAACCATAAAAATAACAATAATAATAATAATAATAATAATAATAATAATAATAATAATAATACCAATAATGATAGTAACAATAAAAACAATAATAATAATAATAATAATAATAATAATAATAATGAATGTATTTTTTTTATAAGTTTTGCAGGAGGTAATTTTTATTTTTGAAGGTATTTTCTTTATAAGTTTTGCAGGAGGTAATTTTTATTTTTGAAGGTATTTTCTTTATAAGTTTTGCAGGAGGTAATTTTTATTTTTGAAGGTATTTTCTTTATAAGTTTTGCAGGAGGTAATTTTTATTTTTGAATGTATTTTCTTTATAAGTTTTGCAGGAGGTAATTTTTATTTTTGAAGGTATTTTCTTTATAAGTTTTGCAGGAGGTAATTTTATTTTTGAATGTATTTTCTTTATAAGTTTTGCAGGAGGTAATTTTATTTTTGAATGTATTTTCTTTATAAGTTTTGCAGGAGGTAATTTTTATTTTTGAAGGTATTTTCTTTATAAGTTTTGCAGGAGGTAATTTTATTTTTGAATGTATTTTCTTTATAAGTTTTGCAGGAGGTAATTTTTATTTTTGAATGTATTTTCTTTATAATGTTTTGCAGAAGGTAATTTTATTTTTTTTGAGGTATTTTTTTTTTGTTTTGCAGGAGGTAATATTTTTTTTGTTGAGTAAGGTATTTTATGTAAATTTTTCATGGATTCGGATAATTGTTCTTTTGATTTGGGAACTATGAATGTAATCTTTTTTTATGTTTTTGGAGTTAAACTTTTGATTTTTTTGAGTGGGCTTTAAGATTTTTGGTCTTTTGTTTCTTGTAAGGGGGAAAAATTGTTTTCCCTGTATCAGGTTAAAATTTTAGACTCATTATTGGTAACAAAAATCAGCAATTTGATTTTTTTGAGTGGTATATTATAATTAAAATTTGTTTATAAAATTCTGCTAGTCCTTATGTTTTGATACTAATGCCTAGCCATATATGTTTATTTTATACCTTTTTATGTAAAATATCATTTTTATCTATTTTGGTATATATATTGATTCCACTTTTTTTTTATTTTTAGGCAACCGACCTGTGGTATAGAAATATATATTAAAAGGAAATTGTGTTGTCCGTTGTCCTCAAACCTTCAAGGCATCAATTACAAATTCACAGCAAACCCACTGTGTGAAAGTGGCGTCCAGAAAATCCGAAGATTTCAAAAACTTACTGAAGCTCTCAAGAAAAGATCCACAGGTTGCCAGACTGAAATTCTACGGAGCATTTGCACATAAAAGGTTAGAAACTTTTCTCACAGTTATCAATTTTTTAAAAGGCTAATTTCAATAGTATCATTTTGAAATACGATTTTATTCACCCCTTTGAATATTTTAATAAAAATAGCCATAACTTTAACGATAACGTCAAGTAAAATTTTGGGGTCTAATTTTTGTTAATCATATACAAAAACATATTTTCACAATGACAAATGATGCTGATTCAACGCCAAACAATAATGGTGCGCAAAATACTGGGGCTCCAGCCCAATCTACGGCTCAGCCTATCGCCACCATCACCCAAGTTACGACTCTTTCCACATGGGAAATTAACGTTCGTGAGAGCATTCAACTCAAGCATTGTGTCTCCGAAGCAACCAAATTGGCTCAGGCATTGAACCAAGTCAGCAACGACCCTGATTCTGAGGTGAGGCAATTCTTGAATGCAAAACCTAAAATTTTTAATGTACCAACACTTGACGTTTTCATGGCCAAAATAAAGGCGCTAATATTCCCAGACAAACCTCTTTCTTCTCTTGATGCTATGTTACGCGTAAGAAATTTTAAATGGGCCGAAAACCGTTCCCTTAGTTCTGTAGCTCTCTCTTTACAAGAATTATACACAGAACTTTATGATACTCTTTCTCATTTTGGTGACGCTTTCCAACCAGACGAAAAGCTCATCACAGCCACCGCATTTTTACATCTTGGTACTTTATTGCCCGAAAAACCTGATATATTTCGCCGTGATTTCAAAAAGTTCTATAACCCCAACCTAGACATCACGGACCAAATCCAGGAGTTTTTGCAGAGGTCCGAGGGTAGGCTAAATAACCCAATCAAAATGGTTGTTCCTCAGGCTAACATTCATTTCCAAAAGGCGGTTCCATTCACTCAAAAGCCTCAAAATTTTCTTCAGCGACAAAATTTCCAGAGAAGACCTTTAAACCAACATGCAAAGCCGCAAGCACCTGTATTTCAACCTAGGCAAACCCCCGTGCCATAACGCCCAAATCTGCTACCATTGTGAACGCTCCGGCCATACTACTCCACTCTGTCCTTTTGATCCTTATTGCCGACATTGTTCCAAAAAACACAGGAGAGGATCAAAACCAAACTGCAGAGACTCTAAATGGAATCCAAATAACACAAATATCCCACTGAAGCATGCACCCATCACTGATCAGATTAAACAAAATATTGTGAATAATAGATGGACGGGAGCAGGCATCTTTAGAAAATCTAATCAGGGAGTGACACCAAAGCACAGACCAAGCTATCAGCAAAAACCTCAACAAAATCATATGTCTGCATAGAAAAATAAGCAAACCTCATATGCACGAAAGGCGGAACTCTCCAGCGAATACGACGAAGAAACTCCAGATGACCAATATAAATCGCAACAGCAAAACTTCTTCTACGATGATGACTGTGAAAACTACTACCAGGAAGATCATGATGAGCAGGGTTTTTTCCAGTGAGGAGGGCAGGACAATGGGAAAAACCTTCCCTCCTGGTCAAAGGAGATCGCAATATAAAATATTTAAATGTGGAAAATGTTCCAAATTATAAGTGTGCTCAAAACGAACCAGCCAATGCCGTCACACTTAGCACACAATCACACAACACACTTGATAAAATGCAAAATGTTTCTTGTTTTTATTTCAGTTCTCAGCTCGCAGCAGACAAAGATGTATTGCAAGGCGTTCTAGATGAAATGCAAAATGAGATGTCGGGAGGATCTGTAAAGTATTTAAGTGATAACCTTATTAATCAACATGTAATTTTTTCTAGAGTTCCTCCCGCTCAAGAGTCTCAACACATCCCACAGGATCAGGTTTTAAACACTACTTTTGACCCATTGTCAAAATATAAAAGTAGTATTTTTATAAGAATCTCTCCAATATAGGGGAATTGGGGAGGAGACAACTGTATTTCAATATTAACCCAGAGAGCTTTCCTCACTCACGAAAAGCGAAACTTAGACCGGGCTTATTATAGCTCGCTCTATAAAGAGAATGGCCACAGAAGAAATGCTTGCTCTCATTTAGAACCATTCACAGACCTGATTGAAAAATGATTGTAGCCAGACTCAGCGAAATTTCTCCGCTCCGAACGGGCAATCAAAAATTCAAGGATGGAGAAGCTTCATTCGATCAAAATCTGACAACATCGCGGCAGGGACAAGCACCGCTGGAATCTGTTTGTTTCATAAACGATTCTTACATCGAGTCCTTTAAATATGAGGTCCATATATATGATATAAATATATATAATTATATATAATGATATATTATATATATTATAATATATATATATATAATAGTATATAAATGTGAAGGTCCATACTGTACCCCTACTCCCCCAAATTCCCTTCCCAACGGACTCAAGAGAAACTACAATCGACGGAACCATGGAAAATGGAGGAGTCGCCCGCTGGGTCTCCCCTGAATCGTTGGCCAGTGAGATCTCGATCGCCAGCGGTCAGGGTCACAAGAAAGAGAAATATTAACGCGACGATGTTAAATGGTTTCATAGATTATCGTTTAGCTAGGAAATTATCAACAAACGCAGAACCTTTAATAAATGATATTAAATAACAATTCTAATAACGTTCGTTTTAGAAACTTTAGGGGTTTTACTTATCGGGGTTACTTCAAGAGTATGCCGGGGGGCAGCGGGGAATGCTTTCCATCAACAAAGAAGGCATTACACTAACGGATTTAAAGAAAATGCAAATTGCTACAGTTAAATTTAATTTTAAGTAGAATTATAATTAATGGGGCTGATGGTAGGTGATTAATATATAATGTTATAAAATGGGAGTAGTTTACCGAGTGATATAATAGTTAATTGGTTATAGTTTATTAGGTATGTTGTGGTCGGCGGCACGAAGAAAAGGGGCTTTACTATATTCTACGTCATGTTAGTATGTCCAAGTTTGATTGTGTTATTTTTTTTTATTTTTTTTTTTTTTCATTGCTTCTTGATTTTTGAAAAGGGTTCGTCTGATTGTAATTAGAGGTTTTTAGTAAATTTTTTGGCGTTGTACAAATCTTAGTTACTTAATGTTTGACTTACGATTATATTATACTCCAAGTTTTAAACAAGGTTAACAATTCTTGGAGCCAAATGGGCTTGATATGAGAGTTGATAGAGAAAGGTAAAAGGGAGTGAGAAATGTCCCCAGTGTTTTTTTGATGCGAAAAAAGGAGAGGTTCTGAGTGAAAGAAAAGCTGGAATGACTGTGGTGTGGGGATATTGGACGAAAATAGAAGGGGTAGGATAAATATCCAGTTTAACTATTGAGGAGTGCATTATGTTGGAGGAACCGATGGAATTTGGTAGGAGGATTGCCAAGGGAGGAGATAGCGAGCAGTGATGTGTTCACAAGTTTGTTTCTAAGAAAGAATATAGCTATAAAGAAAAGAGGAAAGATGGACAGTATGAACGCTTTTTTCAGAATTGAAAGAAGAAGTTAGAGTGAAAGAAATACAGGGATTTTGTGAGCATTTTCATTTGATGTGATGAAGAAGTGTTCTTCAGCAGATTATGCTGAACTAGGGAGAGAAACAAAGGAGCGTTTGTTGTTGGAAGATGAAATAGGTGAATAGTGAAGAAAAATAATTTTAGGAGCTAGACGGGAGATTTAACGGTGATACCAGAGTTGACGGAGTTTGGTTAGGTGGGAATGATGGGAAAGAGTGTTCAGAACAAAACATAAGAAGAAGGTATGCGTATAGCGGAGGAGAGAATAAAAGATATACGAAGAGAAGGACGATGTCGTTATATTTGTAATAAAGAGGGACATGTACAAAGGTTTTTTCGGAATATAGACGTAGTGATAAAGAATGTGATGGATGTGGGGAAGAAAGGACATGTGATGGACAAACTGGTTGGATGAAGAGTTAAAAGAATGTTACAAAGTAAAGGGGGAAAGGACATTCTGTTAATGTGTGTAAGGGAAAGGAAACAGTGACAAAAAGAAGTGTGCTGTTATGGATTTGAGAGAGGTAGGAAGAAGAGGATAACTGGATTAACTATTTAGTGCGATAGTGCGAACAGGGTGTAGAAATAGGTGGTAAGTAGGGGGGAATTGTGACTTAGGAGCAATTTTCTTCTCGACCTTAAATAGGGAAAGAGTTAGAGAAGATGATGAGAATCTGGATAGAAAGATAGAAGCTACTTATGTCTTTGGGGAAGGGAATTGTAAAAGTGTTCATAGAAATTTATTAATCTCACATTGTTTTAGTTATATAAGATGCGATACCCTTAGAAACAAAATAAAGTAGGAAGGAAAATTACCTTGGTTGTGTGTTGGTAGGGACGGTAGTTTTAGATAAATTAAAGTCTAGGATAGATTTTAAAAATAAATTTTAAATGCGATTTCCTAATAATTCGAAAAATATATTAATTAGGGGGATAGGAAAGGTCATATAAGAATAAAATTAAGGGAAGAAAGGAAAATGAAAGAGTCTTATGGCTAACACTTAGGGAAAATAGGTCTATATTGGATGAGGAAAAATGGAAAAATGCTTGTTTGCGATTACATTTACAATTCAGCCATTGCTCTTTTGATAAATTGCAACAAATGATTTGTAAATCATGGGATCAAGATGAAGATTTTCAGAGGGTGAAGAAGGAAAGGTTGCAAACGTTAAGTAAATTTCAAAACTCTCGAAAACATGTAAAAGAATAATAAGAGAAATCCTTGAAAGGCCGTATGGGTTTACCTCTAGCCAAATATTTTAATGAGGTGTTATCGATGGATAATAAGGTGGAAGCTGGAAGGGGAAAAAATTCCAGTTATTGGTGGATTGGGCAAACACACTATGTCAGGCAAAAATGGTGAAGATAAAGAACGTCCAGTATAATGGATGTGTAAATGGAGAAAAGGATTAGTTATTTGGGGAGCGCCTCAAAAATAATAACGGATGAGGAAGGAATTTGTCAGAAGCGTAAGAATTGAATGAATATTTGAAATGGGGCCATAGAAATGTTAGGTATGCGAGGAGAAGCCCAGTGGAGCCAATGACAAAGTTGAAAGGAACCCAGTGTGAATAATTTGAAAGAGGTATGATGGAAATTAAAAAGGAAAGAGGGTTAAGAAGAGATTGGGTTTTAAATGTTGCAATGGTCTAATGTGCGAAGGAATTGTTTAGGGTAATAATTGATGTGGTGGCGTTTTTTCCCAATAGAATTAGCTTGTTTGGAATCAATTACCAGAGGGTAAACATGGGGAGTTTGAAAAGGTCTGTCCTACTGGTATATTCTAGAGTGAAGAAGTTAGAGGTAGTCTCAAAACTAAAAAGAAAGTAAATGGAAGTTCAATATTCTGGTTCCAAGAATACAGATTCAAGGAGGAAAGGATACTGCAGGATTTCCGACTTAGAAAGAGACTTTAAAGGAAAGACTTTCAGTTTCAAAGCAGGACATTTAAGTAGATAATAAGTTTATGTTATAAAGAAAAAGGGGTGAAGAGAAGGAAATGAGAAGAAGAATAATATATATATTTCGATAAATATTTTGTGTATGGTTAAACATTTCAACAGCGTCGTAGAAGAGGTGAAAAATTACATATAACAAAATACAATAAGTAAGAGAAGAAGGGTAGAGAGGAAAAGGAAGGAGAATTAGGAGAATATGGTTGAAAGAGGAGGGAGGAGGGAAAGGTAAGGGGCAGGAAGGAATATGAAAGAAGAAGACGAGACATTAGGAAGGAAGAGGGAGAGAGAGGGAGGGACGGAGGAAGAGAAGAAAGGAGAAAGTTTCCCGGTCGAAATGATGTTATGGTGGATATTGTTCTATTGGGGAATATTTAGAAAAGGAAAAATATATAGAATATAAACAGCCCGGATGCCCGAGAGTGGTGAGAAGGCAGTGGAAAGTGTGGGGGAGTTTTTAGTACAGTAAAAGAGGAAGGTAAGTATAGAGCTCGGTCACTTATAGGTTTTCCAAGATCGTTTGAGATTTAGTTTGTAAGAGATGGTTGTGTGGTTTTGGGCTGACTTAAGAATAGAATTTGAGGAAGAAACAGAGAGAATGTTGTCAGTGAAGGAAAAGGAGTAAACTGACTAAAGTAAAGTATTCGAGTTACACAGGAAAATAAATTGGAGCCAGTGTCAAAAGTGTTTTAAGGGTAGACTGCGAAGTAACAGATTGTTCTTGAAGAGGTTGTGGTACAAGAAATTTGAAGGAAAATAATATTTTAACTTAAGACAAGAGGATTACTAGTTTTTGCGGAAAAAGAGAAACCAGGAGCCTAAAGAATTGGAAAAAGGCAAACAAGTTTGAGTAGTTTAAGTGGTTTTTTTATGGGGAAAGACTGTTTTGGGGTGTAAAATCCGAGGAGGTGAGCCTCCACTTTTTTTAACAAAAGGTAGAAAATACTAGCTTTCGATAATAACGTATGAAGAGGGCCGGTAATAGAGCATCTGTGATGTTTAAAAACAGCTTATTTACAAGGGGGGAAAAGAATATGAAAGGAAGATATGTTGTTATAAAGACCCTCGTATTTGAAGCGGGTGGAGGGGGGGGAGGGTTGGAGGGGTGGGGGGGCGGGAGAGAAGGAGTTATGGAAGCTTAAAAAGAAGACGGTTTACGGTATAAAGGAAATGCAGCCGAGGAAATGGTATGGAGAGACTTGTGTTGGAAGTGTAATAAAAACTGGGATGGTAGAGAAGTAAATAGCATAAACACTATATTCAAATGGGAAGAGAATGGTGTTATTTATGGTATAATGGGAATTCCTGTAGATGATCTAATTATACCCGGTGAGAAATAGTAAGGTTTGAGGATGGAACATCATGTATCGGAAAATAAGAAAGCAGCTTAAGGTAGGAAGAGAAGAAAGTAGACCGTTTTTAAATATCTAGGAATAGAAGTGGAACAAAAGAAAGGAGGTTGATATTATTATAAGTCAGAGAAGTTACTCAAGAGAAAAATTAGTGACAACTGTAAAAAAATAAACAGGATAATAAAAGAAAGTTAAATTGAAGAAGAGATGAATAAAATGATCATTGTTGGGAAAATAAATTGGTGGCACAAAATACTCGTCAGGATCTTCAGTTATTGAACGTTGAGTGTTTTTGAAGAAAGATGAAAGAGTACCAGGTAGAATGATTATAGGAGCTTAAGCTAAAGTGGCCTGCAAAAGAGGCAAAAGAAGGAAGAAATTCCAAATGGAAAATACCCAAATTAAGTACAAAGAAGTATGGAGGTTGGAGGTTTACTCGATGCATCTTTTGAGTATGTAAGCTGAGGGAGGGAACACAGATAGGTTCTATTTGTGGTGCATTAGCCGGAGAGATAGAGAGGGTAATATATTCCTTATTGTGGTTAAAAAGTCCATAGTAAGGCCAGATAAAGAAGGGGTTAGTTTTGGTTCAACCTATTCAGCCGGTAACCTTGTAGTATTGTGGAGGCGCTAAATTTTAGAATGGGGAGAATACTTAACATGATTGTGGGGACCGATAAAATTAATAATTGGATTTGAAAAATTATGGGATATATTTAGTCTCATGACAGATTGAAATCTTTAAGAGTAGCATACATTTCTACTAAGGGGGTAAAGAATAGAATCTTAAGAATAGATTAGCCTAATTCTAAAAGGAAAAATTAGGAAAATAGGACTTTAGTCGGTAGAATGGGTAAATTCGAGGTTACAAATAGCAGATGCGTTTGACTATGAAAAAATAAATATTGAAAACTATAATCGAATTAAGGAAGGCTTTGGGATGTAAATAGGGGTGAAAAAAGCAAGTTTAAATTATAAGATATTTGTTTTAGTTTAGTATTTGGTTATGATCGGGTCGCTTTCCCAGGAAAAAAAGGGGCTCTTACTATCTACTTCTGTATATGTTCAGTTTTTATGTGTTATTTTTCTTTTTGTATTTGGTTTTATTTTCTTTTTTTTCTAGATATTGAAAGCAAAATTGTCATTTATTTTGTTAGGGATTAAGCCTTAAAATTAAGAATTCTAATTTTTGTTCTAAATATGTTTTAAGGCAGGTTAATATAAAAGAAAATTAACGGAAAATCCTAAAAAATAAATGGGGAGACCAGAGAAAAGCTATATTTTTTTTTTTTTTCTCCGGAAATTTATGAAGGAACTTTCATTTAAAATTGCTAAGCATTTAAACTTTTGACTTGTAAGAACTACTGATACGTTGAACGTCTTTAGTCCCTATGAGTACCTTTTTTTTTTTGCGTTCTTGCATTGGTTGGGGGGAAAAAGGTCATCTGATTTAATTAGAGGTTTATTATTATTATTTTGGTGTTGTTATCGAAATTCTAGTAACTAATTTTACTTTTTACAGTATTTATATGTTCCGGTATATATAAATGGTGAGATCATAACATTGGAAATTTATATATTTTTATAATGAAACGTAATATTGTAATATAATATAAATATGTTTTAGAATACTAACTTAATAATTTGAGCTGGTAGTAATTAGGAAGTATCTGTCCAAATGTAATTGGTAATGCTAAATCAGAAATTAGGTAAATAATAAATAATATATAACAGACTAATTGTAATAATTATAAATAGAAACGCTTATTATAATAATAACCTATGATAATGATGGGCATAATTAATTATAGATGGTAATTCCTGCTAGTTAAATCAGAAACATTTAATTACGATAACAAAAATAGAATTGAGGATGTTTAATAACTTTGCTGTAGCTGCTATTACCAGAAAATGTCTCTGATGGGAAAGTGGTCGTCCCCCCCCCCAAAGAGTCAGCTCATTCCCTTCGATGATGAGGGGAAAGGTACCGGAAGGATTCTGGTTTGATTTGACTTAGTCTTGTGACTCTTCAGCATGTAGAGGCAGGAGCGGTAGGTTAAAGCCGATTAAAGAAAACGCTAGACGGGAGATATGTAACAATACTAGTAATGGACTGAGTTACGAAGAGGGGAGGAGTACCGTACGCTTTGAATTTAAATGCCCAGGCGCCGAATTCGGAAGAAGCGCAGGGTAACTGGATTTACTTTATTGTATACCCGGTAAAATTAGGATAAGAGATGATGAATTATAAAAACTAAATGACAATAATAATAATAATAATATTAAAATAATAATAAATTCAATAATAATATAATAATAATAATAGTAATATTAATAATAACATTAATAAAATAATGTATAAATAATAATAATAATAATCAATTATATCGAAATGCATAAATGGGTAATTTCTGAAAGTGAGAAGGATACTTCTTTTTCAAAAAAATTTTTATTTATGAGGCTGGCAGATAGACTGCAAGAACAGCGGGTTTTAAATCAAGTTTTATTTAATATTTTTAATTAGAAAAATAATAATTATATTGTAGCGATATAAAATAATGCTAAGATACTTGTAATTCCCTTGAGAGTAGAACATGAGAGGTTTATTGATTGGGCACCGTGAGGCGGACAGATGGGGAGTTGAATAATTTAATTTATGAATAAAAAAATTAATAAAATCGGCGACAGTTGGACTTGGGGGAAACTATATGAATTTTACGTATTCACTGCTGAAGTTGATTTCAACATTTTTTTGGAGGATGCGTTTCTGAAGCAATATGTTCCATTATCAACTTTAATACCATACATTACCTCGACCCTGAGATAACGTAGCGTTTCACAATCGACAATGAGCTTTTTTTTGACTTACATCACCAATAGACGAATTCTGTGTTACCTCGATTCTCCTTTCACTTAATTGAATAAACTTTATCTTCTCCCTCTTCGTCTGACGGCTATTTGACCCGGGGAAAACATAGAAGAAAGTTCTTAATTATATTATGACAAGGTAATTTATAAACTTCTTTAGTAATAAATTTACGTCGCGGGAAAAAGATCGATGAAATAAAATTTGAAAGAAAGTCTAATGTTGATTTAATAGAGGTTATGAAAATGCAGTCGATTTTGCAATAAGATATTGTAGAATAAAGGTCTGTTATGTTTGTGTAATAACATATTGTATAGGAATAGATTTTTTTACTTCTTTTATTTAGTTGTTGTAAAAGAACTTACACTCAAAAAAAAAAAAAAAAAAAATCGTGTTGGAAATTATTTTCTCTTAAAATTAGCTATATACATAATTTACAGATTCATACTTACCTCAAGGAACAGGATTCCTATACATCATAGCTGTTAACGGCTTATTAATTTTTTATATATATAAAGAAAAAAAACTCTTAACGGTTGTATTTTGTATTTAAACTTTCAAATAAATATTCGTAATGGCAGGACTGCGAAAGAGGGCTGATGCCATGGGTGGAGTGGTGGAGGAGGGGAATTTTCGAAGTGGTGAGGTCAGTTGGTATCCTACATTACGAGACGGTGATAGTGTTTAAAAAACGACTGATGGCTTGTCATTCTACTTACTTGAATATATATTGTTGTTGTGTTCATACCTTTTAGAAATTATTTTTTATAAAATTGTTGAATCATTGCGTTAATAATTTAGAACCGTTTAAACTACAGAAAAGGAAAGGTATGAAATGTCATATTCGCATAATCGACTCATTTAATAAAGTTACTTAGAACCAGACTATTGGTTAATCTGATTCTTGCTATGAACTATTAATCCATTTTTAAACATTGATGTTCATTTTGCCCATTTAATTAATTAATCCTAAGCAAATAAATAATTAAGAAAAACTATTCTTTTTTTATGAGCTGTACCTAACTATCATAGTTTAGTACATAATTATTACCGTAAACTGAGGGAAAAGGCCTCATGTTGGCATTAAAATAGAATCAACTTTGTAATATTTAATATATTTTTAATAATTGGAAGAACATTAGAGTTCCAATTATGGTGTTATTTAGTTAGTTTATCAATAAATATATTAAATTATTTTGTAGTTTTTTTTTATTAAATAATATGACTTGAATTATAACTTCAAAAAAAATTCCTCCCATTTTTTAAAAATTAATGTGGTGAAATGTTTCAAAGAAAATTGTAGACACTTCCAGAGCCTTGAAGAGTGTAGCTTTCGAAAATTCCAACTAACACCATAAAGAATAGTATGATTTAAAAGGGAACGTTTTTTGTTTTTCTTCATTTTATTTTCGTTACGTTCGTTAAATATTTAAGTGTTCACTATTGTGGGGAAATTGAGTCACAATATCTGTCTAATCTATATGATAACTTTCTTTTATGTTTTTAATGATTATTTTATCCTTTTGATTGTTGATTATAAGCATAGTTATTCTTATTCAGATAGATTATTGATATATCAAAACTTTCGGCTAAACATAGCTATTTCTCTCTGCCAAGCATCCAGGAATTTACCCAGTAACCAAAAAGAAGGTATTGTGTCAGGCGATCTTATGGAACACCCAAGAAGGGACATTCCTTAACAGGCTATTATTGATGTTTGAAGAGGGGTGCAGGTATCACGGAACACCAGAGATACCATCTGCCATAATGAAACCCTTTGAAGAAGGATAAGAGGTGAAGTTCAAAACCCCGGAAAGCAAGTGGTTAGAGGTACACAGTCCTTTCTGAGTATTGGAGAGAGGGCTCGTCGTCACGGAACAGTAATACCCCTCTACATGGTTAAAAAAATAATTTTTGTAAAAAAATTACTTTAGAGACAACCTAAAACTCAAAAAGATTTGTTCTTTATTTTTGATACTAAATTGTTACAATACATAAAAAATTTTTGAAAATAAATTTATACTTTTTACAAAGACTATGTTCAAAAATAATATAAAAGATCAGTTAAAAAGTGTTTCCCTACCCAAATTTAATTTACACACCTTTAATACTTGTTTTAAAATTGAATATATAATAAAAAATACTAATATACAATCTAGAGAAATAATATTCAAATGACCTATTATCCCCCAGCCCAGTTACTCATTTTCCCCCATTTCAATTTTTGGCCACTTGCCATTTTTTTCAAAAATTTACATAAAAATAGTAATAGATTAAATTTATTAATATTTTCGTCCTATGTTATAACATTAAGAGAAGGTCGTAAATCTTGAGAATTGAAAGAAATCCATTGGCGGTTTCGTCAAATTGAAATTCTTGATTTTTTTTTGACCACAAAAAAAAAACACCTCAAATTTATAACATTTACCCCAGTTTACGTAAATATAATAATAATATATATATAAATATATAATAGTATATATATAGATATATATATATATACTATATTATATATATATCATATATATGATTAGGATTATTATTAAATTAGTTTTAATATTTATCCATTAAAATTCTTAATATTTGTTCATTAATCGGCAAAATAATACGATGACGATTGAAAAAAAAGGTGCCAATTAGTATTAGATTAAGAGTTATTGTCCCATCATTAAAGAGTTTATATATATATATATTTATTATATATATAATTTTTATATAATATATTCTTTATTATTATTATATTATATATATATAATATATATATGTATATATAATAATATATTATATATATAATATAGGATATATATATATGACTTATAATATAGTATATATAATATATATTATATTATATATATTATGTTATAATATACTATATATTAGTATATTATATATATATATATATTAATTATATTATATATTATATATTATATAATATATAGAAGTTATTATTAGTATTTATGAGGGTGCTCCCTAGCTCAGTTGCGGTATGAGCAATCGCTTAGCAAGCGAGAGGCCCAGTTCAGGACTGGGTGAGAGCGTGATGAAGAATGTGAGTTATTCTTCGATTAGCTCTAAGTTCGTCGCCACTCAGACGATTAATGAGTCACGATTTTTAGCGTTGCTTGCTGACTAATGCGAAAACGGCTACCGCCGATAGGCCTTGCCAGCCAGGATTGCGTCAGGCCAGTTACCAAGGACCTATTTCTCGTAGTCCAATTGACAGGCGTTAGTTCCTACCGGGAGTGTGAGTTTATATTACTTATATATAATATATTTAATATATATATAGTATATTAATTATTATATTTATATTATATTTAATTTATATTATATTATATTACTATTATATAATATAATATAAAATATATATATATATATATAATATATATATATATATATAAATATTATATATTATATATTATATCATATATATATATATATATATATATATAATATTATATTACTTAATAATAATACTAATAACTACAAGATAATGTTTCAAATATGAACTGTATTGTCAGTAAAATAGCTATGGCTAAATTATTATGTGGCAGGCAACGGCTGAGGTTGATTCTCTCAGCTTTTCTTCACGGATGCCAGGGCATTCATTCAGAAGTTTGCGGCTTTCCTTATACTTATTTTGCGTCCCTGTTAATAACATGAACACCAAGTATTGTTAGTAGATTAAATAATAATAAAATAATATAAAGGATCAATATAATTAAATAATAATTAATATAATAATAATAATATAATAAAATAATAATTAATAATCTTTTTAGTGTACAGGTATGTGGTGGACGCTGTTACGTTAAAGGGGCCATGATAATATAGTATCTGTAGAGTCCATATTTTGTATGTAAGTTTATTTACTTTTTTATTTTTTATTTTTGATAGGAATGGTTCCAAGTAAAATGTTTAGTTTTAGTTTTTGAATATTAATGAAAGTAAATGATTTTACATTTATAAAAGGAATTATTATTAAATCCATTTATATATTGCGAGGCGTATTTTATTAATTAAATCCATGGAATAATAAATTTAATTTATATTCAGAATATTAAAGAAAGGATGAGCTTAAAAAGACACTTTCAATACCTTTCTGTTTCTGTGACTTAATTTCATTCTTTATTTCATACGTGAAAGTGAAAAATACTCGGTCTATACTTGTCATAAGAATTTTCAAGGTAAACCAAATTATTTAGACTTCATATATCTTGTCTCTATTTAACTTCAATTTACGGTAGGGTCAATTTGAGAATTTAGTTAAAAGTTGTCAAGAATCTGTACAGTCATAAGTATTACAAGACAAAATTTAAGATATAATTTAGAATTTATCTTGCTGTCTTTAAAATATGGTGACAAAAAATATAAAATATTAAAAAAATTGTAAGATTACGTATTATAGAGAATAAAAATAAAAGAAAAGGGAATAAAAAAACTTTGAACAAGAGGGTAGAATAAGAAAAATATTGAAATATTTAATATGTTATGTACATAACAAAAGAAGAACAAATAAAAACGAAAACAAGAAGAAAAGAAAACAATAGAAAAATACAAAAATGAAAAATACATCTATTTCAAAAATGTAACAGCTATATTTTTTTATTGTTTAATATTTATTTGAATACTAAACAAAATGCTAAAGAAGATGATACATCTGAAGAGATTTTATCAGAGAAATAATTGATTAACTGACTAAAAATTAACGGAGTAACGGACCAAATAACAACTGAGTAACAGAAAATTAAAGTAGTTAGTCCGTAAATCTAGTGGAAAAAAGAGAAGAATCTTTGAAGAATAATTTATTTAAATTTAAAGGTATGCTTCCTCACATTTTCTCAATGAAAAGAAAAAAAACAAAAAGCAACAAATAATAGGAGGTTTAGCAGGTGACACCACTAGAAGTACATTATGTCTTATGGATTGGAAAAAAGTTATGGACAG
>JABUQX010057305.1:0-25000 GCA_015478945.1 Trachelipus rathkii
CCACAGAGGAAGGAATGAGGATGAAGGTTTTGAATAGAAGAATGTTATTATTGAAAACTAGGTTTATAGAAGATTTGTGAGACTAGGAAAGAAGATGGGTGTAGATATATAATATGTTGAGGCTTTTGAGAGTGTGTTCTGAGTATTTGGGGTAGTTTTATATATTGGGGGGTGGTTTAGTTATTTAGGTTTATACGATGTAAGGGCGGGGTATAATTTTAGTATTCGGGGCTTAGTTTTATTGGTGTTGTGGGGTATGCTAGGTTATTAGGTGAGGTGGTGAGTGATGATCAGTGTGGCTGGCTTGGTGCCGGTGGTTTTCGCGTGGTGGGCTGTGTGTCTTTTTCTTGCCCTGCTGGATGGGGGCGCGATTTTTTGTTTTTGGTTGTGTGGTTTGGGTTTGGGGCTGTTTGGTGTTGGTGGTGGCTTGTGGCGTTGTTGTGTGGCGTGGGTTCGTATGGTGTCTGGTGCCTGGTTTCGGTTTGGCCGTTGCCGGGTGTTTGTTTTGGTTTTGTGTTTGGTGGGGTTTGCCCCTCGTTGGGTTGGGGTGGGCTGGTGTTGTGTGGGGGCGCGTGGGGGGTCTTGTTGTGTTGTTTGGTGTGGGGTGCCGGTTTGAGGGTGGTGGTTGGGGGTCTGTCTGGCGGGGTTGGAGTGCCGTCCCGTGTTGGTGCGTTGGGGTTGTTGCGTTTGTCGCTGGTGCGGTGGGGTGGTTGCGTTTCTTTTTGGGTTGGTTCGTTGGCTGGCCGGGGGGGGTGGGTGTGTGGCGGTTGTGATGGGGGCGGTGGTGGTGCTTTGTTGTGTGTCGGCTGTTTGGTGGTGGTTCTGGGTTGTTGGTTGTGTGTTTTGTTGTGTGTCCTCGGTCTGGTGCGTCTCTGCTTCCGTTCTGTGTTGTTGGGCTGTCGTTGTGGTTGTCGTGCGGCCTGGTTTGGGTGTGGTGGTGTGCCGCGGGGTCTGCGGTTGGCCCGTTGTTGGTGTTTGTTGTGGTGATGAGTGGTTGTTGCGGATGTTTGTGGGTGGTTGGGCCGGTGGGGCGCGTGCGTGGTTTGGTTCGGGTGCGCTGTGGGGTGTGCGTTTGGGGGGCGTCTCGGTGTGTGGCGTGGGGTTTTTTTGGGGGTGGTTTGTGGTTGGGCGGGGTGATTTTGGTTCGGTGGGGTGTGGGTTATGTCTTCGGTGGTTTTGTTGTGGCATTGCCTTAGTGCGGGGGGTGGGTGGTTTTCTTTTGCGGTTTGTCTGTTTTCTGTTTTTTTGTGGCTTGTGTTTTTGGGGCGGGTGGTGGGTCAGCGTTTTCTTTTCCGTTGTGCGTCGGTTGTTTCTTTTTCCTTCTTGCTCTGGCTGCTTTCTCTTTTCCTTTGTTCCTCGGCCTCCTGCCTTTATTCTTTCCTCTGGGTGTCGTATTTCTCCTTGCTTCCTTTTTTCCTTTCAGTGCGCCCTTCTTTTTTGTTGGCTTGCTCTCTTTTTTCCTCCTCTCTTATTTTCTTCCCTTCATCTTGCCTCTTCTTTTACTAGTGTTGTGGCGTCCTTTCTTCTTTCTTCTTTTTTTCGTTTTTCTCTCCTCTCTCACTCATTTTCTCTCCATTCTCTCCTTCCTTTTCCTTTCTTTCTGTCTTATCTTGTTTTTTCTTGTTGTTCGCTGGTTGCCCGCGTGTTGCTGGCCTTTCCGTGCTGTCTTGGGCCGGCCGTTTGCGTGCCTGTTTACGTGGTCGTTTCTTTATTGTCGTTCTGTCGTTTCTTGCTTTTCCGTGCCCTTTTGTCTTGCCCTTTTCGGGCTTGTGTGGTTCGTGCTGTGTGCGCGTGTGTGCCTTTTTCCTGTTGCCCTGTCTGGCGGTTTGCTTCCCTGTTCAGTTTGTCTGTTTGTGTGTCGTGTTTTTTTTTTGTTTTGTGGGTTGGCTGCAGTGTTTTCGGGGCCTCGGCTGGCGGTTTTGGGGGCTTGCGTTTGCCCTTGCGATCCTGCTTCTGTTTCTTCGTTGCTCTAGGTTCCTGTTTCAGGGGGGCGCTCTTTTTCTTTTTTTTTTTTCTTTCGTTCCTTTCTTTCTTTTTCCTCTCTTCTTCTTTTCTTTTCTCTCTCTTTTTTTCTTTCTCTTTCTTTTTTTTTTTTCTTTTTCTTCTTTCTCTTTCTTTTTTTTTTTCTTCTTTTTCTTTCTTTTTTTTCTTCTTTCTTCTTCTCTTCTTTTTCTTTTTTCTCTTCGTTTGGTCTGGCCGTGCGTCGCGGGGCGGGCTCCTTTTCCTGCCGTGGCTACCGCGTGGTGCTTGGTGCTGTGTTGGTGTTGGCCGCCGGTGTGTCGCCGGCTTGTGTCGCGGTCGCGTATTGGGGTCTGGTTTCGTGTGGGTGCTTGTTGGCGCTTGCGCATCCTTTTTTCTTCTTTTCTTTCCTTCTATCTCTCTCTTCTTTCTTTATTCTTCTTTTCTTCTCTTTCTTTTTTCTTCTCTTCTTTCTTTTGCTCCCTTGCTGTGCTCCACGCTTTTCTTTCCTGCTCCCCTGTTTTTGGATCTTGTGTCCTCGATCTTTTTTTTTTGTCGCCTTTGGGTATTTCTCCCCTTTCTCCTTTTTTTTTTTCTTTTTTCTTTCTTTCACTTTCTCCTTTCTTCTTTTCTTCTTTTTCTTCTTTTCTTTTTTTTTCCTCTTCGTTGTGGTTTCCCCTCGGTGAGTTTTTTTGGCCTCTCTGCTTTTTTTCTGTCGTTTCCTCCTTCTTTCTTCCTTGCGTGCTTGATCTCGTCGGGCTTTCTTTTTTGCTCTTTCGCGGCTTCGCTTTCTTTCGCGCTTTCATCTCCGTTGTTTTTCCACTTTTTTTTGTGCGGCGGTCCTTCTTTTTTTCCGTTTTCCTGTTGTTTGCCGGTGCGTCCCCGCTCGCTGCCTCCTTTTGGTGTCCTGCGTTCCCTTTTGTGTCGGCTCTTGCAGTCCTGTGGCTTTGGTTGTGGGGTGGCCCGTGGGCATGGGTGGCGCTTGGCTTGCTTTGTGGGTTTGTCCGCTCTTTTGGGCTTTTTCTTTTTGGGCTCCCCGTGTCATGTTTACGCCTTTCTTTCTGCCCCTCCTTTTTTATTCCGCTTTTTTCTTTGGCCTTCTCGGTTGTCCTTCTGTTTGTTTTTCGGTTCGGGTTTGCCTTGTTTGCGCGTTTTTCCTCTGGCTGCTTTGCTTCTCCAGTTGCTCCTTGGCCCTTGCCGCTTTGTTTTGGTTGGTCGCCGCTTGTGCTGCGCCGGCGTCCCGCACCCTCTTTTGTGTCGGTTGGCGTTGGTGTGCGGTCGTCCTGTTTTGTTTTGTTGGGCCCCCGCCTTTTTTCTGGGGGGGTTGTCCGTTGCTCCTTGCCGCTCTTGGGTCTCGGGTTTGAGGCGCGGCGTGTTTGGCGCGTTGCGTTTCCGGTCTTGCTGTCTTTGTGGCGTTGTTTTTTTTTCTTTTTCTGTGGTTTGCTCTCGGGCTTGTGTGTGCGTTGTTGTACTTGCGGTGTGTATTCCGGGTGTCTGCTGCGCTTGTGTCTGGGTCTTGCTGTCGCCGGTCGCTCTTTTTGCGTCTCTGTCGCTTCCCTCGTTCGCCTCTCGTTGGTGCTGCCGGCGGTCCTGCGTGTGTGGTTGGCTTTTTCCTTTTCTTGTACTTTGTTTCCCCGGGCCTGGTGACCTTCCTTGCTCTGTTCTGGGTTGTTCTGTGTGTCTTGCGGCGGTTCGCGCGCCTCGACTTGTGTTTTGCTCTGTGCCTTGCCTGGCTTGTCTCTTGCGCGGTGGTGGCTTTCTCCAGGCCGGTTTGCCGTAGTTTTTGGCTTGACTGTGTTTTATTTTTCTCGGCTGCGCCTTGTGCCCTCTTTTTGGCCATGGCTTTTTGCTTTGGCTTTTTCGTTGTCTTTCCGGTCTTGTTTTTCGCGGGCTCTTTTTCTCGTTTTGTTGTGTTTTTTCCTCTTCCTGTTCTTTGTGATCTGCGGTTTGCGTCTTTACCTCCGAGCGCGTGTGTGTTGGCTTGTTGTCTTGCCTGTCTTTGCCGGTTTTGCCGTTGTTTTTCTGTTTTGTGTCCTCTGCTTCCTTTGGTCATTTTCTTCGGTCCGTATGTGTACTGTCTCATCTGGCCTGTTTGTTTTTCCTCTTTTGCCCTTTGTGCGTTTTTCCCCCGCTTCCTGATCTTCTTTTGTGTTTTCCTTGTGCTTTTCCGCTGCTTTGCCCGTTCCTTGTTTGCCAATGCATCCCGTGTCCGCTTTTCCTTGTTTGTTCGCCCCGGTCGGCTTCTGTGCTTCTTGGCCTTTCTGTGCTTCCGTCTTTCCCTTGAAGTGGTTGGGTTCGGTCTTCGCGGTTGTTTTGTCTGTCTGTCTTGTTTTCCTCCTTCTTTCTTTACTGTTTTCTGCGTTTTGCGTTGTTGGGCATTGTGTTGTGCTTGGGCTGGTCTGCCCGTTGGCGGTCGTTCTCCTTGCTTTGGTTTCTCTTTTCCTTCTTTCTCGTTTTTTTCTCTTTTTTTTTTACTCTTCCTGCGTTTGCTGCACTGGGTGGTGTTGGTCTCTTCTCGGTTCTGTGTTCTTCTTTTTCTTTTCTTTTCTCTTTTTCTTTTTCTTTTTTTTTTTTTCTTTTTTTTATTTTTTTCTTCTCTCTCTCTCTTTTTTTCTCTTTTTCTTTCTCACTCTTTTCCTCTTTTTCTCTTTCTTTTTCTATATATATTATATATCGTATTATTATATTTACTATATTTATTATTCATTATATCTTATTCTCTATATATTATATAATTTAAGAAAAGAGAAATGGATTAATAATAATTTTATAGAACAACAGAAAATGGACAATAAGGGAGAGGGCCCAAGGAAGATGAATAGAGTTAAGAAAAGGAAAGTTTAGGAATCAGAAAATTTGTGAGAAGAGAGTATCCTGAAGATTTGAACGAAGACGAGTTTGAACCGGTTGGTGTATGGAAGAAGCTTACGATGAGTCTAAGGAAGAATGTTTTTGACAGAAAAGTAATGACAGAATAAAGAATAAGTGATTATGAATGCTACATATCGAAGATAAAGAAGAGGAAGTCTTAGAGAAAAAAATGGAAGACTGAGATTCAGCATGATGCAGGGAGTGAAGGATTTGTGTGTTGTTAATATATGATTAATCTATTTTATAGTGATAGATTTGGAAAATTATGAAAGATATAAGTAAAGGGATAGAATAGGAATATGAGTTTGAATGGTTGTAATGCTGTAGTTAATTTTTTAAAGGATTCTAGACATGAATGCATTAGAACAGTTTAAGTAAAGAAGGGGACATGTCGAAGTAGATAATTATAAGATAGGAATAGTATCATTAAGAAAAATAGTATTCTATTTTAAGAAGTAAAATAAAGTGAATACTACATATATGGAATTAGTGACTAAGTTCTAAGAGAATAGAATAATATTATATCTGATAAAAAAATTTAAAATTTATCTATTGTGTCGGTGTTTCAAAAAATAATTTGAGGGTTGGAGGGGGTGGTTCAGGAGCGAATTAGCATCATATGGAATCACGTACGTAACGTGTGGCACATGAGGAGGAAAAGCAGTCCGAGGTATACAGAGGTCCGTTAGCTTCGTAGCTTTTAGAAGGTATTATATGAATGACGTTTTTGTGCACGTCACGGAAGATTAACTAGAGAAAGCGGAAAAGAGGGAGAGGTAAATGTAGTAGACATTAATTTTTCGAATATGAGTACAAATATAAAGAATCTGTGTGAGGAATGAAAATAACAAGTTAAGATAATTGTATTTTAATACACATAGAAACTAGAATTTTTAATGCATTAAGCAAAATAGAAATTGTCTAATGAGTCATAAGTATGAAAATTAATGCTAAAATAAAAAGTTGATAGAATTAAGAATAAAAGTATATCGTCAACGTGAAGGCACAGAGGTTGCCCTGCGTTGAGTTGACCGGAAGAGGCGGTAGTCCCTTCGTGATGCTTTCCTTGAACGCTGAAGCGTCTCTGTAATGCTCTTATTATTCTTTTCTCGGTTTCTTTTTGTTTGTTTTGTTTTCTTAAATAGACAACAGAGTTAATGACTTCTATTAGTGTGTTAGATAATTGTTTACTTATGTGGTATATAATATGCGAATGTGGTACTGCTCATATGTTAATATATGCAATTATCTCTGTACAAGCTGCCTCTCTGCGAGTGCTCGGAGCTATGCAATCACTCTGTAGTGGACTGGGGCTCCTACGGAAGTCTATGATCAGTTCTGATCAGGGGGCAAATGAGGTGCAGTAAGATTACTCGACTGGAGTAGTTCGAATACAGCTTATGCAGCACTGTAAGTTTCCATTATTAATATCGTATCTTCTTCTCTATTGGCGGGATTTGTTTTCTCCTGCGGCAAGAATTGAGAAGATAAATACAGGAGCAGCGCTTATGAAATCGTTGATCGGAGAACCCTAGAGGAAATTATAAGAGTTTTTTCTTTTCTTAATAAAAATAAAAATAACAGTAATAATAAATTTTTTTTAATAGTGTAAATGAAAAATAACGAAAAATATATAAAATAAAATGGGGGTTGTTTAAAGGTGGTGAGGTAGAAGGATCTAGAGTGGTTGGGTCGTTCCATTCTCGATAGGTGATTTGATCAGGTGACATGCTATTAGAATTGTGCAACCAACAGCAGCTAGCCATTTCTGATAGAAAAGTGTAAATGCAAAATTATCTAAAGTCAATATCTTCTAAGGAAAGAAATTGGTAGTGATGAACACTGAAATCACCATAATTACGATTTCAGAGAAATTTTAAAAGTAGAGAAGTCTTTGATGCTCTATTACTAAAGTTTAAAGTCAGTCGATGAGAATTTATTGGGAATATCAATTTGAGTTATGGAATGTTTATGAATATCAGAAGAGATGAATTTAAGTAGTTAGATTTAACAGGATAGGCTTTTCTGAACCATATTAGTGTAGAAAATTAAGGAAGTCCTCTCGGAATCATAGACTAGGTATGTAAGAGAACCTATAAGTCATTGGCGCACTGTATATGGTTGTTGTTTATGGTTGATCTGTTCCGAGTCTCGCGTCCTTTTTGGTTGGCAATTTGAGGTTGGAAATACGCCGTTAAGTGTAGCAAGTATTAGTAATGTGTGTGTTGTTTGCGCATATCAGATATCTTGCTCTGCATACACTCTTGTGACTGATTTCAAGTTAAGAAATATGAGATGTGTTTTGTACATGATTGAGCGTCTCTGGGATTGATGGTATGTAGGTTCGATTTCTACAGCAAAGTATTAAGAATGTTAGTATTTTTAAGCATACTAGATACGTCAGTGTGAAGTATTTTAATTGATGATAATGTAAGAGATATCCGGTTGGTACGATGAGCAGAGTGTGCTTCGGGCTAATTGTTCTCTGTGATTAGTTGCATGCCAATCTGCCTATGCCACCTGTTGAGGGTTCCGTCAATCCATAGTATTTTTCGTTGTACGCATCCTGAACTGCTCCATTCTACCATTGCTAAGATGCCCGTCATACTCCCAATATATTGTCCCTGTTTGATTCGGTTTATAGCCAACGTCCCGACCTTGGGTAGGTCGCGCAATACGTTCCCATGATAATTGCTTGACGGCACCAACCCTGCCACTAGCTTGGAGGTCTCGGCTCTAACTCGTTGCCAAAATTTCCTCGTTCTCTGACGTATAGACCTTTGAATCGCTCACCGTTGTTGACTCGTAGGGGCTCGTAATCGTTTCGTCAGAGATTTCTTGACGGTATACGCACTGCCCACTCTGTTGGTTGCAACTCGTAATGTCCTTCAATCGTCCGCATATAATTTCGATTTAAGCGTACCTTGTCTGTTATTGACTTCGTCCACTCACCTGTGTGAATGGCCTTGAACTTTCATGTGGTGATGGAGGGTAAGGGGTTGTTGCGAGGTTGTTTGATGTAGTTGTTTGGAAGTCTCACGCTGGTGTTTGCGTAGTGTCTTCGTTCGTCTGGTGAGGCGTTAGAATCGGTGTGGGTGTGTTGCGCGGTGTATGTTGGTGTTTTGTGAGATTTTGTTTTGTTGTATGAGATAGTTAAATATGTGGTTTGTCTGTTGGTATTTAGGTTGGTTGTGTGGTTATCGTATGTTGGTGATAAAGATGAGAGCTCGTTACTTGCGCAATGTGTAATTGCAGATAGTCGGGAGTTCAGTGGATGGCTGAAAGAGGCGTAACCAATGGTGGCATGTCTTGGTGATTATGTCCTTAGATCTTGAGTTGTGAACGTAGTGTAAGATAACTCGTGCGTGTGTCGATGATGTGTAGTGTTGTGTCGTTGTGGCGGTGTGTTTGGTGGTATCAATCTCGTCGATCGTTGTCTTGCCGATGCTCTGTGTGTGTGTGGGTGTGTGTGTGGCTCAGTGTGTGAAGTAGTTAGTTAGTTGATGGGGGTATCTGGTGGTGGGAAGGGGAAGTGTGTGTTGTATATATTAGAGTAGTGTAATGTTTGTGTGTTGATGTGTGTGTGGTGTGTGTGTTGATGTTGTGGTGTTGATTGAGTGTTTAACGTTAGTGAATGTGTGATGTATTGATGTTATTGATGATGTTATGTGTGTGTTAGTGTTAGTGTGTGTGAGTATGTGTAGTGTTGTGTGTAGTTAGTCGTGTGTGTGTGTTGTGTGTGTGTTGTGTGTTTGTGTTGTGGTTGTGTGTGTGTGTGTGTGTGTGGTTGTGTGGTGTGTATGTGTTATGTGTGTTTGTGCGTATGTGTGTGTAGTGTGGGTGTATGTGTCTAAGGATGCTGTATAGTGTATGTGTGTGTGTTAGTTTAGTGTGTGTGTGTGTGTGTGTTATGATGTAGTGTCTGAGTAGGTTGTATCATCTATTAAGTGATGATGTGTGTGTGTGTGTGTGTGTGCCGGACTATTGTGATTAGTGTTGCTATTGTTATTAATATATACGGTGATTTATTAGTTGACTAGTTAGTATATGTACTCTGTATTTATATTTTTTTTTATTATATTATTATTTTATAGAGATTATTTATATAATATTATTTATTATTATATTTTATAATAATGACGTCTTTATTATTATTATATATATATATACTATTTTGTGTGTATTATCTATTGAGTATTTTTGTGCTATGCTATATCAGTAGGGTAGCTTTTTGGTGAGTTTTACTAACTAGTGCTATAGAGACGTACTGTATTATCGGATAGTTATTGTTATACTAGGACTGGTTTATATTATACTTATTTATGATTTACGATACTTTCTAACTACTGTGACTTGTGTTTCGTACTATAGTATTACTATTGTACCATGGTCGCTCGGTATTTTTATATGAGTATGTTTTTAATGTCTTGAGAATCGTTATTAAACATAAAGGGTATAAGTTTTTGTATCTGATAGTAAGTAGATTCTTTAGGGATATATCGTCGAATTGAAAGACGCTGCTTTTAATTTGTCGCATAGAGTAGAAGCGATTGTAATTCCTACGTGTGTCAGCTACTGTAACATGTTGATGAGAATATTTGATGGTTTAATATTATTAAAACAAATATAGATTAATGAAGACATTCTTCAACCTGCTATTTCTGTACTATTATTGATTAGTTAATATTACTATATCTTGTATAGTTTCTATAGGGATATTATCGTTTTTTTCTTTTTTGTTATTTGAGATTATTAGTTTATTAGGGTTACTTATATATTTTAGATTTTTTTATTATTTGATTATGTATTTGAGGGTGATTAGTTGTTTTATTTTTTGAGCTATAATATAATCTAGTCTCGGCTGACTTATATTTGTATAGGGTTATTGGTTATCTATCTTTTATGATTAGTATATATGTAGCTGGTGTGTGTGTTGTGTTGTGGTTGTTGTGCTGTTTTTTTAAGTAAATTGTGTGTGCGTAAGCGCACACCTTATCCATTTATATAATTAATAATTATTTTATTTTTGTTAGATAATTCTATTTATTAGTTATTACGATTTGTAATTTTAATTAGCTTTACTGGTGGATCTGTACAGAAGTGAGTGTACACAGAGAGTTTTTATTGACGATAGTATTTCTTACTTCTTATTTAAGTTATACGTCGTTACTATCTATTTATATATTTTTTTTTATTACTACTATATTATTTATATTGTTTATTTATATGGATCTTTAAATTAAATATATATATATATATACTACATCACTATATTATTTTTATTTTATAACTTTTGTTTTATTTTTATTTTTAATGATCTGCTCTTGTCTCCTGTTATGTATTATTTATGGAGCTATTATTGAGTATTATAACTAATGCGCTTTCTACTATCATGTTTATAGCATATCTGAGCTTACTTATAACTTATATGTGTATTGATACTCAGCACCCCTCAGCGTGCATGAATCCCTTTCTCTTAAAAGGTGATGGGTCTGCTAAAAAATATGAAAGAGAGACATAAACAAAAATATATAATAAGGAAGAATCATGCATTATAAATATAGATAAAATGAAACACTAATCCCACTATTTCAGCTCCCTCTGCCTAACCGCAATTTTCACTGTATAATTGGCTGCAGACGTGGGAATTCAAAAAGAGGGAAGACCTTGAGATAACTTGTTTCGTGTATAAAAGTCGATTTGACAGGCTATTGGTATCTGCAATAAAAATTAGATGTGGGTTTTTGTGCGTATAATATATATGTGAGGCATCCTATATCAGCTGGTGTGGTATCTCTTCTTTAGTCTCCAATTTTCAGCAGGCCAAATATGTTTCAGGGTGAGAGTTAGAGGTGATTGTCTTTGGCTGCTTAGACGCGACTGCCAGTGTTTGGAGGAATGCGAAAGAGGTCATTCTTCGGAGCAATCTCTGTTGCCCCGTGTGTAATACCTATTATAAAGAGATATTAAATGTTCGGATTGTTGCTATTCGTTGTTTCTGCTATAGAAAAGAGTGTCAAGGGTATGTCAGTAAAGATTGGGGAGTCGAGGTTTTTAAATCCCTTAACCTTAGCCCATACCATTCTATCCTTTTTATAATAGCATGAATGTGTGGAACCGGTATCCACCCGCGCGAATTATGTTATTAGTGTTTTTTTAACAGGTGGTCGAATAAGTATTTCTTTATATAGAGTGAGTGGAGTGTCTTCTCGTAGCATAAAGATAAAAATATTGTAAATGTGAAACTTGAAGACTCCATAGCTTTTTTGAGGGTCATTTTGTTTATAGCGCCACGGATGTTTTTCGTTTCGTGTGGTCTCTTCTAATACATGCGGATCTGTGTATTTTATTGTTAGTTCTCATAGATTGTGTGTTATGTTTGTTTTTACAGGTTGATTATATAGCTATTTTTTGGGTATCTCGTCTGAGGGAGTGTGGATGGTGAAAGTTGGGTAGGCGGTTTTTGAGAGAGGGATGATGATGTTAAGAAGTTGATTGTTTTTAAGGTTGATTTTCATAAGATCCTGGTATACCCACTAGAAAGCCTCTCGACCATTGAGTTGGCTAAGAAATGTTGAATCGGGAAAACGCTGTAGATTTGCGAGAGCAACTCTAGATAAATAATCGAGGGAGCGTATTTGATAATGAGATGTGAAGATTATTGGAGAGGGTGATCATTCGTGCATATGTAGTAGAACAGATAATTTAGAAGATCACGTATTTTAAGAAAAAGAACCCCTCCCGGGGTTTTTTTTGAATTCTGAAAATAATAGGAAATAATGTTGGAGGTAAACTAGAAACCTCTAGAACCTTGACATATTAAAAAATGAAAAAAGAGGAAGAAGTTGCCTTTCTCATGTTTCCAGTTTAACAGGACGCTTGAAAATGGAACGTATCGACTACAACTTTGTAAGGTGACAGAGAAAATCAGAGAGGGTAAAGAGTACATATACCAAAGGAAGATAGCTTTGTAGAGTGGTGAGTGCGTGCCATATTCCTCTGTTATCAAAGAGATTTTATGCATTATGCTCATCATGTGTCTGCTTTACACCTTTTTTGTAACATATTTTTTTTTTTTCTTTTTTACAAGAATTCCTCACAATTATCGCCCTTTATACTAATATATTTTATCTATACTATATCATATCATTTAATTCATCTTATTAGTTATTATATTATTACTATTCATCTATCTTTATTCGGTAGAGTGAGGGCTATATTGTAGTTTACTCTATCATCACTTTATGATTTTCGATATCCTTATTTTTCTTCCTTACGCTAATTTATGTCGTTTATATATAATAGTATAGGACTGTAGTAACTGTCGCCTGGTAGTTATCATTATTTTTGATATTTTAGGGTTGGTTGTTAGTTTATTTTTTGTATTTTTGGTATATAGCGGTTGTGGTGTTCTCTTTTCCTGTCAGTTATTCCAGGCTAGCGGATCGCACATTAGTTCTATAGATAGGAAGATACGACAGGTAAGTTTCTCTATTTTATTCGGGTAGGCACCTGGCACACCTGTGTGTTACACTGGACCCCTTGGGTTTTTTGTATCTCGCGGAAAAGGGTTGATAGACGAGACATTTTTTGTGAGTTTTGGCGCTAGCAATTTTATTTTTTTTTAGTGGTTACGGGAAATTGATGTGCAAGAAAATATTATAATAAAAAAAAAAAAAAAAAAAATAAAAAAACAATGAATAACTCTGATAAGTTTTTATTTATAAAATTTTTCTATGATTTTAGATCAACTTCAACAAGCAATATTCTGCCATAGTGGCAAATTCTCTGAATGTGTTTAGAAAGTCCTGATCTCTTTCTTTTTCTTTTTTTGACTGAGGCTTTTTAATGTAGGGGTTGTCTATTTTGGTATTTTTTAGGGTGTAAGTCACACAGTTCTTGAGGGGTCGGTAGCGCTATCAGCGATCTGAAGATCACTATGTAAAGTCACGAGAAAAAGAAACCATACGGAAGGCGGATTATATGTGAATCGGCCATAATGATAATTCCTGTTAACAACATTAATTCTCTGCCGGTGTAAGTTTAATTTGTTCCGCTTGGAAATGTCTTAAACAATCAATGCTTGATGTCCTTGTAAGCCAGTGAGTGATAAATATTTTTTATTTATGTTAAATTATGATTATTTTGTTACTGTCTTCATATATAGTAAAACTTTTCTCTGATTCCAAAATGTATCTTAATTTTAGTGTAGCTGTCGTAGTTTTTTAGATACGTGCGGTCGGCCTAATATAATATGATATTATATAGCTATTAATATATATATATATATATATTATATAATATATATTTATATAGTATATATATATACTATATATATCATATATTATAATATAATATATATATAATATACTATATATATATATAACTATATAATTATATATAGAGAGAGAGAGAGAGAGAGAGAGAGAGAGAGAGAGAGAGATGCAAAAATTCTTTAACACATTTGCAAATTTATTCCGTACGTATTCACAGGGAAGGCGAGCGAAAACCTTTGTATCCTGATAAAAATTTCCGTATCTTGTTCGAGTGTTACAGCAATTACTGATCCCTGGCTTGGCCTAATATACCCATATTTAACTGAAATAATGAAAATATATGTACGCCCATAGATTGAATTTTGCTTTTGAGAAACAGAGTAGGGAAGGAAAATTTCCAATGAGTTTAATCATTATAATTGCTATATGCTAATGTAGTTGTTTTTTCTTTAAATTTATTCTTTTGAAATAATCAGTTTCCTTTTTTTCACTTTCCATATAAATTAATAATTTCAGTTAAGATTACTGGTTAATTTATTTTATTAAAAAGGCTTAAAAATATTGGGTAGGAGATGCTGCCTACCCTGCCTACCCTATGTATATCAATATTTTAATATATATACTATATATAATATATCTATAAATATAATATATTAATATATATATATCGTACTATTATATATATATATATAATATATATATATAAATTATATTATATATATATATATAATAATTATATTATATTATCTATATATATATATTTATATATATAATATATATATATATATTTATATTTATATTAACTATATATCTATACTATATATAATTATATAAATATATATATATCATAAATATATATATTATATATATTATATATATCATTTTATATTATATATGGTCTTACATGAGGGTATGTTGTTACCTGTGTTAATTAATGTATAGTAGTGAAACTATATGGTCTGGAATAAGAGGAATAGATAGATCTAAAGTACAATGTGTTCAAATGGATAATCTTGGGAGCGTGTTAGGTGTGAGAAGAATTGATAAAATGAGGAATGAACGAATTAAGGGAGTTGTGTGTGTGAAGAAAAGGCAGCAATGAGAGAAAATAACATGAAAAGTACATTGAGAGTGGTTTTGGTTGATCTGGAAAGGATGGGTGACGATGCCGTTGGTTCAAGCCTGAGCATATGGTTGAGTGTGCTGGAATCCGACCGGCTGGGAGAACGAAGAAAGAGTGAATAGTGTCAGTAAATGAATGCCTGGGTGAGAGAAATGTGAGTTGGCAAGGCGAGAAGAAAGGTGCTTAATAGGAGTGAATGGCGGGTTTTTGGGAAGGGTTTTGGTTGTTGCCCACCTGGGCCAAGGAATGGACTATACATTGGTGAGATGCCATAGTGAGGGTCCCGTGAAGCTCTAGGGTGGATTTTTCTGACTGCGACGAGTTCTCACTAAAAGGTATAGCGGCATAAAGGTATAAAGGTAAGGCTGGGCATTCTTTTCTACTAGCGTCATATTCTTCTACTACTTTTCTGCTTCCAGTGCATATTTCGCACCTTTCCCCAGTCTTGGGGAGAGAAGGTGGGTGTTGATATAATATATATATATATATATATATATTATAATATATATATATATATAGAGAGATATACGAAAAATCAAATTTATATATCAATAAAATATATATAATTATATACTATATAGCCTATATATATAAAATTTCTAAAATTGTTGCATGATAATACCTATGTTACATTTTTATATTTATTTTAATTTTGTGTAATTATACACCCATTTTCCTTTATATATGATATATATATAATATATTATATATATATATATATATATATATATATATATATATATATCATATAATACTACGATAGAAAGATATACAAAAAAATATATATATATATATAATAATATGCATATATCATATATATATATATATTACGCGATTCCAGACTATACGAATAAATTATTTTAATTACTTGCAAAGTTAATGCTAGGGTGACTACTTTTGTCCTTTCTTTTCCTGTTTCTCTCTTTTCTGTTGCAAAAAAAAAAAAAAAAAATAGAAAGAAAAAAAGTCACAATAAAATAAAATAAAATGAAACCAATGATTTTAGGTCATAAAAATTATTGAATTTTAAATTCTTAAGCTTAGTATTAAAAGTTTGAAGTTGTTAAACTCCCTTTTCCTCCCTTCCCTTTTGCTCCGTTACATCGTCAACTCCCCTTTTTTTGATCCCCATTCAGGATTCCGTGGAATGAAGCCGTGTATGGAATTCGGAATGGCTCTTCAGGGTTGCTCATCACCTGGAAACCCAAAGCAGATCATTCCAGCCAAGTCAGTTTGAGCCTGGAATTCATAGGGAAAGGTGCTGGAGCGGACGAGAGTCTTCTCTTTTGAAAGTGCGTCATTCCTAATAGCGAACACTCACACACACACACACACACACACACACACACACACACACACACAAGCGAACACACGTACTGTTTTTATTGTCCTGTGTTGATTTAATGCGGTAAAGCGATTGTTTTAAATGAAATAACTTTTCCCTTATGTTGATGTAATTTATTTGTTTATAGAAAAAATCGATATCTCGAATAGTTCGGATCAAAAAGCCGAATACGAATAATTCGGCATTTTGGCCGAATGGCCGTAATATCCGACTACCTTTACTGAATATTTCGGCACAGTCCTAATATATATAAGTTAATATAGAATTATAATATTATATATATAATATTATATATATATATATATATATATATATATTATATTATATATATATTATAATATATATATATATTTATCACCAAATGATGAGTAGAGTTCCCATAATATAACTGGAAAGTTTTCATGAAAGTACTTTTCACCTGAATTTGTGAATATCTAAAGTTACTTGTACTTGAACAATTCTAGAGTGCTTGTCTTGACAAAATGTACTTGAACCCAACCCTGATTTATATATATATATAAATATATATATAGTATATATTATATATATATATATATATATATATATTTATGTATATATATAATATTATATATATATATATAATTATATATTATATATTATATATATATATTATATATTATATTATATATATATATAATATAATATATTATAATATAAAGGTGAACATGCTCAATACACGCAAACCATATCCCACACGACTATTCTTAATCCAATAAACTAATTTAATTAACTTGTGGAGTTTTCGGGCAAAAATCGACTCCGTATTGCGGACTTTTCGTGCTAGCAATCTTATCATGGAAAAATTTTACTATCTTAAAGCTTATGAGACTCTATGATAATATAGTTTATATATATAGATATTTATATATATATATATATAGGCTATATTATCATATATATATATATATATAGTATAATATAATATATATATATATAATAATATATATAAATAATATATATATATTAATAATTATATATATATTCCTTTTTCACTTGCCAAAGTATGTGATAAAGGCATAACTCTATATCAAACATAAAAAAGCATAATACGTGCACACTCAAACATATATTTCAGACTGAAGGCAAAGTTACAAATCACTATCTTTCATTATAAGTCAATCACGTCAAACCACACCAACAAAATTGGCCAATCACGTCAAACCGCGCCTTCAAAATTAGCCAATCATAGAGTAGAATCAACATGTGAGTTCAATCACAATGTGTAATAAATAACTATTCGTTTAGATATTTAAAAAAACTATCGAAATAAGTATTCTACAGAAGCTAAAAAAAATTACTCAAATATGAGTTTACCACAAGAGAATGTCCATTTTTGAAAACTCATATATGGGTTCACCACCGTTAAGGGGTTAAGAAACAGACCTCCAAACAATATACTAAATGAACATCCACTAGAAATAGCATCTGAATTTCTCCCCCAAGATGCAACCACCACCCAAATTTGCAAGCAACATTATGAATATAGATTAAACCTTAATCAAACCACTTCGAATATCTGTACAAATTGCAACTGGGTCCCAGAAACTGTCACACTTCTTACTAGAATGTCAATAGAACATTCAACCTAAAGTGATCTGGGAAATTTCTGCCCTGGACAATCTATGGAGATCAGCAGTGGCAGCAGGGTATCTGGAAGCAGTGTGTCCACTCTGAAGACAGGGTGGTCAGGGGGAGGTAAGGTAAGGTGTGTGTGTGTATACAGTATATATATATTGTAATGAAAAAACTCTACCATGCTTTTTCCTTCCTTTTTCTCCAGAGTTGTTTTTTAAACTCATAATCTATCTACAATAGATTCTACAATAGACATGACTTGTTTTGAAGTTCTAGTGATCATTTCTTTTATTGGACAAGAATAAAGTATGTTAAGAAGTTTTCCTATGATATTAGTGTTTTTGCAATAGATGACCATCTTTGTGAGTATTATTTTTATTACTAGTTTCTACTCAATTTGGGCAAGAGTTGCTCCAACAGATCTCCAGTTTTCTCCAGTTCTAAAACAGCATTCCTAAGTGGCCTCCGGAACTATCTGGGGGTATATGTTTTAAAAGTCTCATTATTCTTTTATATTTGGAAAAATGATCAATAAAGGAAACAAATATATCTTTAATTCAATCTATACATTTAGTACTTAGTTATTTATTTTTATTTTAGGTCGGAGGGGTTAGGACCCCATTTTACATATTCATACTAAAAAGAAGAATTCGGAGGGGTGAGGACCCCATTATACATACTCCTACTAAAAGACAGAATCAAGCGGGGTTAGGACCTCCTTTTTTGGTCGAGAAAAGGACATTTTATAAAGGGTATGAATCCCACTTTCTGTCCACAAACTTATGAGAAGCCGGAATTAAAAGGGTTTGATCCCCAAATCAAAGATTGAAACTGCCAGATCTTTCATAAAGATAATGTAAAAACAATGCGTAAATTATCTTATTAGTTCTGTGTTTGTGGAAATAACTAATTATTTCACAGTGACAGTATACTCAATTATTTTCGTTATTATAAAAGTGCCTCTATATTATATATTACCGTATAAACTATAAATGATATACTGTTTTTATGTAGTGTGTGCTAAATAGTACGAAACTTTTTCTATAATAATTACTGATTAATTAATTATATTTGAGAAATCTATCTAAGATAAAAATGTGAATATTAAAAACATAGAAATTATACAACTTAACCCAGGGTTTAATATTCTTAGTTCAATTATTATATTTGCATATTTGTTAGTGTTATAATTATTATTATATTTCTGAAGATTAAAAATTAGGGTTATTTATTATACGAGTGGATCTAATTGGGAAAGTTCTTTTATGAGTGTGGTGCACTAGTATGACAAGTTTGGGGAGTGTGAAGTATGCTTATTTGTAAATAAACTTATATATTAATGTAAAAAATAAATCAATAAATCCCTTTTAACTGCTTATCCTAAATATTTAAATAATATTGTCTGTCTAATAAAACAAATCAATAGTTTCTGTTTAAGGTAATTAATTTTATTTCTATCTATTGATTATTATCCCCTGCTTTATTGCTTTGCTGTGCTTAATTTTTTTATGTTTTACAATTGCTTGTACTTGTGGCTGAGGCATAACTTGATGAAGATCCTTTTCCTTTTCAATATTGCATCCCCAGTAATCATTTTCTTGAGCAAAGGGATAGCTTTTCCGTTATGTGAAACGGAGTGGGGCTTCCATGGGCCCCGAGCCGCTTGTTTGTGCGTTTGCTCTGCGATCTATCTTCTTTTACGTAAGTTTACAATTCCCTATTACATTTTTCTATCACAAATTATTTAAATTATTTATCTATTTCCATTTATTTTATTATTTATTTGCTCTGCTGTCGGTGTTGGTGTTCTGAAGTCTCAATATGAATTGCCCCCAGACTTTAGAACTTTATAATATATATATATATATATATATATATAGCTATATGATATATATATATATATATATATATATATATATATTGATAATATATATATATATATATTATATATATATATATATATATATATATATATATATATATATATATTACAGATTACCACCATTCACAGGCTGGACCCTTTTCAAGGAGGGAGCAAAAAATAAAATACAGGAAAACCCACCTAAGCCCAAGCCTAACGCAAATCTCTCAAGGAGCGCAGACGTGGGCTTTAAAGAGAGGAAAATGCAGTTGGAAAACCAGAAGATGGCAAGGAGTTACACAGAACTGAAGGGACCAGATAGAAGGCACAACAATGAACGAGTTTGGGGTTTTCGATGCTCAAGCAAAATTCATGCATGGGCAAGGCACCCCTTGTAGTACATGGGCAAAGCAATGGGGGTGGAATGTGAGCGACCAACTCCCCAGAGCATCTGCCGCTGTACTACCTAGAAAAAAAATTAAAAATAGTGCGCCAACATCATGATCCAGAGATTGAGGGTCAAGAGAGTTGGAAAGTAGGGGACAGTTTATTAGTCTCTTAGTGCTCCAAACAAGACGAATAAGGCCCTTATATAACTGGAGTAGCTGTGCAGAGGAAAAAAAATTCCAGCAACCTGAAAAGAACTCCCAGCTTCTTTTTGAGGCCACCTTAGCAACCATTGTGATATGAGGTTTCCAAGACAAAAATTATGTTCATATTAAGAATGTTTATGTTGTCAATGGGTGAGACACTAGAGACGTCAAGGGAAATTGGAAAGTTGAGATGTTTTTGAAAGGAAGATGTAAAGAAGCTGAGTTTTCAAAGAGTTGAATTTCACAAGGATGCAGCAGCCCCAGCAGTAAATCCCATCCAAGTCAGCAAGAATAGAATTGGAAGGCTGAAAATGAGAATCAACTCTAGATGCAAATGAGGGAGTAGATTTGAAATGAGTGGAAGAATGGAGAGTTGAGTCATCAGCAAAAGAGTGAATAGAGAAGTACAGCTGATGAATAGTAAGAATAAAATTGGAGATATAACAGAACCTTGCAGAACACCACAATTAGCAGGAAAGGAGGAAGAAGTTGCTCCATCAATGAGTACTGATATGGAGTGACCAGAGAGAAAACTTGACAAGAGTAAGCAAAGAGAAGGAGGAAACCCAAAGTAAAAAACTTTTGATATGGCAGGAGTGACCACACAGCTCCCTAGGGCAGGAGACATAAATCAGTTAGATAGGAGAGTATGTCACCAGTTTACCTCGAGTGTCAAAAGCCATACTGATGATCTGAAAGAAGGGAATGAGACTCCAGATAATCCACTAGCTGGTGGAAATGCGAGTTAGAAGAGTTTCAAAGATTTTAGATGGAATACAAGACAGAGTTATAGGACGATAGTTAGAAGGATCAGAGTGGCTACCCTTTTCCGAGATTGCCTGGACATATGAGCGCTTCCGGCACTGAGGAAATATATTAGTATTCAGGCAAGAGAGTAGTAGAGTTGAAATGAGGACAGGCCGCTCAGCTGTCATAGGCACATTCAAAGGGAGGAAATGTCATCCGGGCCTTCCTGATGTTATAGATTCAGCAATCCCAATGCACCCAATCATGGGAAGAAATAGGAAACTTGAGAAGGAGTAGGAGGATAGATGCTGGAATTGTCTGAGGTAGAATTAGATGAAAAAAGGAGGCTGATGAGATTAGCCTTTTCAGTAGGAGTTAGCTACAGATCTGTCAGAGAAAATAATAGGAGGAAAAGCAGATTTACAAAAGTTATTATAGAGTTTTTGGCAAGGAAGCCAGAAAATTTTTATCAGTAGGAGGCCAAGTAGGTTGTTGCACTTTATTTTAGTGAAAGTGTGCTATGCTTGTCAAATAATATCCCTGCAATGATTCTGAGCAGAATGAGTTTTTTCATGCCCGATAGGCAATGTCTCTTTCCTGAATGGAGAGAGAACAGGCTCGATTGAACCATACATTTTGTTTAGAAAAAGATTTAGTTGGAGATGGGATGAACCTGCTCATCCCCTTGGTGATTATGGCCCCAACCTTTTCTGCAGTGACCCAAGCGCTCTCCGAGTCAGAGCAAGATTCATTCCAAGCATAGTTAGCAAAGAAACGATCACCCCGATTAGCCCGATTAAAGTGCCAGAAAGTACTTTGGGGCATGGTGGAGCTACTGGAGAAAAAGCTTTATAATTAAGAGCTACAAGATTGTAGTCAGTTACCAATAGAAGGGAGAATGATGTATTTATATCGAGGAGTAGTGGTAAAACATAAATCAAGCATGTTAGAGTTGGTTAGGTCAATCGGGATATGTTTAGGTCCTTAATTAACTCGTCGCAGATCATGAGAATACTAAAAATGTTTTGGCCCCTCCTCTCCTGCATCAGTATGAAAGGAGCCCAACTACTCGAGTGGTGGTGTACGTTGAAATCCACTAAATAGAGTACTCAGCATTTGGATGGGAAGAAGTAATAGTCTCATTAGTAGTAAGATATTCAAAAAGGAGGTGAAAATCTTTTCCATTAGGGAAGCTGTAGCAGTAGCAGAAGCACAAGACAATTAAGACATTAAGAATATAGAGACAGTTAGTAAGAATCCACATGGGCCTATCGGTAGTAGTAGGAAGAAAGATTTTAAGCCATCGAACATCAAAGTTAGGAAATTCAATATTCTCAAGACGTGTTACAGGAGTATTAAATAAATAAGATAAGGGGCCTGAAAAGTGAAGATCAACCCCCCTTCGGGTGGCATTTCTCATGAAAATTTGATTTAGCTCTAACAAAATCCGTTGGACCTACAGACCTAAAATTTTGGGTGAAAAGGTTTCTATACAACACCAACAACTTTGCAAAGTTTCATCAAAATCGCAGATGGTCGGCCAAAAAATGCCAAAAAGGGTGTGAAGTGATGTGAAATGACCCATAACCAGAACTAGTAGGGTCCTAAAATGAGACAACCTCTAAGGATCAAAGATGCCATAAAGCTAAATCAAACCAGATGGATTTACATTGCCATAAACCTAGATGGAGTTCTGGTAACCATGGCTATGCTACTATTTCTTTTACAGTTTTCCCCTTGGGATAATTTTATAAATTATGATAAAAAGAAATTCTAGTCAGATTTTTTATATGAAAAGTCCATGGGATTTTTTTAAACTTTGGGATGCTGTACCTTTTTTTTTTTCTAAAGATTTACATCATTCTAGTTTTTTTTATTCTTCATTACCTACTATTTTTATAGTCTATGCCGCGATTTTTATAAAAATTTAATAAGGGCCCTTAATGTAAATTACCTTAATTTTTTTTTTTAATACTTCATTACCATTTTTTTAGAATCTATGCTGTGTTGTGATTTCGGTAATTATTTACAGTAAAGGCCTCTAAAAAGATTTTTATAAAATTCAGTTTTGACACTAAAAAAAATATTAATGAATAAAAAAAAAGGTAATAGTCTGTTTGAGGGTTACCTTATCAGATATCAATTATTTATTCAGATAATCTTAAGCTATTGGACATCAGTGTTACCCATTTAAATAACTATAGTTTGTTCGAACACGTAAGAGTGACTTTGGCTTTGGCTAAATTTACAAAATATTTTTAAAAAATGAAATAGGCCCATATTTGTTTATAATTATGTATATTGGGATTCCTTGTTTAATATGGACCATAGCATTCATAATTTGTATACTAGATAACTTTTTGACCCAGATGGTACAAGAACCCACAAGATACAATGCACTATTAGACTTAATATTGAACTGAGGTTCAATTTCCATGGTGGACTGAAGTAAGGTTGAGGAGAATTTAGGACTTTAGTGACCATAATATATTAAGATTTAATATGAAGTGATATCTGGGCGCAAATTGCAAGTTAATAGAAAAAACATATTTCCGAAAAGGCGATTTTACCAAATTTCGAGACATGCTAGTCAACTGATCTGGAAAAGAGTTTAATAGACAAAACTGTTTTATTGCATGTGGGAACATTACAACTGTTAATGAATATTCAGTCATATGTTTTAAAGATAAACCCATTAGGGTGCGAAGAGAAACCTGTTTGGTGAAATAGAGAGAGAAAAAATTAATGAAAAGCGTAGAGGTTTTAAAATATTCAAGGGTAATTAGGGAAGATGATTTAATAAAATTATAGAAAAATAGAAAAGGAACTTAACCAGGTTCAATAAAATAGTGCAAAGAGAACGCAGAAAATTAATTTAGCAAGGAATACGGTAGTAATAACCTGAGAGAAGGTTTTAGCTTTTATAAATTTAAGAAAAAGAATAATAAATTGTCCCATTTAAAATGATGAAAATTAGTGAGTTCATATAAGGCAGTGTCAACAATTCCAAGTGCTATCTTGCTTCAAGTGTTATATGATGGGGACGATTAATCGTCATACGTCATCCGCAAGAAAATCACATATATTTTTTTCAATCGTCATCGGCAAATTTTGCCGATTATTAAAAAAATTTTAAAGAATTTTGGAAATATAAAACTCAATAATAATAATAAGTAATAATAATAATGAAGAATAAAAAATAATAATAATAATAATAATAATAATAATAATAATATAATTAATAAATTTTATCATATTATACTATATATAGTATATATATATATATATATATATATAATATATAAAATAAATATTATATAATATATATATATATATATACTATATATATATAAATTATAAATATATATATATATATATATATATATATATTATAATATAATAGATATATAATATAATATATAAATATAATATACTACCATTTTTAAAGTATGTATGACATTCCAGTGGCTAATGGTTCGCCTTTCTGTTATCATATCCACACCCATCCTCCAGACAACATATCAGACACATACTTATATCCACACTCCTCTTCTAGACAACATCTTACAGACATCCCTACCTCTTATATAAGTGGGGAGAAAAAAATTGCCCACATCATATGTCTTGCGTGCATTAGAAAGCGACTAAAGGACGGTGAAGTTAGGTTGGCTTTGCCTATACACACTTATCTTTGAATAGAATGCAAATGCGCATGCCTCGGAGAAGGGTCGTGATCGCGTAGCACCCTTCTATCCTAAAAAGTATGAATCGATCTGTATAGTGAAATGCATAGGAATAAAGTTAGAAGAGAGGAGAGAGTGAAAGATTATTAGAAAGGGCAAATTGATTGCTCGCTGTTACTGAAAGAAAGAATGAAAAGGAAACGGGAAATGAGTTGGTGTGGTGTAAAATGTTTTGTGTTGCTGTGGAAAGGAATGAGAGGGGAAAGAAGGATTTTGCAATTTTGATGAGTGAATTGTGGTAGAGAGCTATGGTAGATTTGCTGTGTGAGCTACTAGTAAGCAAAGTTAAATCTTAAATTTGGAAAAGGTCAAACCATTTGGGTGTTGTGACATATTATCATCTGAGGGTACGATGTGAAAGAGTACTATTTCTGGATAATTGAATATGTTTTGGATGGAGGAATAGGAGATTCAGTTCATTTGCCACATATCTTGCCCATTCAAGGATTTTTTTTAGCAGTTTGTCACCTACCACTCACATGGCAGAGCCCTATTCGAAGAGGGGTTAGTACTCTCAAAAGTTCACCTCTAGCGCAAATAGCTATAGCACAGACGCAGTAACAGGAGAATTCAAGGAGAGATAATTCAGTAGGAATACAGAAGATGGAAGAGAATTCCATCAGAACAGAGGTGGGTGGAAAAAGGAATCCCACAGACTAGCCTGGAGTTAACAATGTCAACACAATACTCTGCGCAGATACAGCACTCCTTGTGCTACGAAGGGGTCGTATAAAGGTGTGGTACGCGAGTGATAAGCCTCCCCGCGCACTTGCCGCTGCGGTACCTATAAGATAGAGATAAAGCACCAACATCGCGTGATCTCAAAAGATAAAGGTCAAGTGAACTGGAAAGTACAGACAGTTTATACCTTTTGGCTTTGACTCGA